>SKCR01021409.1:0-97238 GCA_019454045.1 Zanthoxylum bungeanum | reverse complement strand
ATGTCTGCACAATTGTGGCAAACGGGATCGCGGAAGCGTGACTGCCGTTTGGACAAAGCAGACATGAAGGAATTGAAGACGAGCAAGGCTCTGACTTCAAATATGTTTGTCAACATTATGTTCACTCTAGTATTAAAATTGAATTTTAGATACTTAGTGTGATATATACATATATTGATGTTCAGAATCTGTTTTAAACAGGATATGACTTCAATTGAGATTTAATCTACGAATTGGAAACGGGACGAAAGTCGCTTGTTTTAACCGTAGATACCTAAGTTTAGGAACTACCCTCGGGTGTGTACCTAAATTTGGAAACTGTTATAATGTAACTAGTTTGACTAGATAACATTATCTCTATATCAGTGTTTGACCCGTTGCGGGTGAACCTTTATATTCTAGAACACTAAAGTGTTTTATTATATAAAGATGATATTGAGATAAACACATTAGATGTGAATAACAGCATTTATATTGTGAATATAAATACAATCTCAAATATATAACAAGACAAACAAATAGCTCAAACTGATTGATCAGAAGAAACATATTGTGGCATTGTTGTCTGGGACACAATTAAACCAGACTCGTATATCCACACTTTTGAAGAGTGGGTACTCGGACTGATTTGATTCTATTCAAATAAAGTCTACGAATCTAGTTTATTGGGCAATGTGCCTATAACACTATTTACTTGGTAAAAGTTTAAATGCCACTGATCTGTTAGCCCTAGTTCATAGTGAAGCAAGTGGCCCATATCTAGCTAGGCTAGATGTGGATATGAATATTTTGTGACCTATACGGATGTGGCATCGCGTTATGGTTATGTGTTTCTTTTGAAACACAAATCAGAAACTTTTAAAGTTTCGACACGAAATAGACAAACAGATCGGCTAAAGTATTAAACCGTCACGGTTAGACCGTAATGGAAAATCCTTAAGCAATAAGTTTCTAATATACTTGAAAGAGTATAGTATTCTTTCAAATGAGGACTCCTCCCGGAACACGTCAGTTTGACGGTGTGTCCGAACTGAGTAACCGAATTTTGTTAGACATGATAAGGTTAATCATGAGTCGCTCTGAGCTACCATTTCCTTCAACGGATAAGCTTTAAACGGTGCAAGAACTTATTTAGAATAAGGTTCCATTAAAATCTGTTTGGCAGATATTTCATATTAGATATGAACAAGAAAGAAACCAGGTTTCTCATTCCTGATAATTTGGTTTGCTAGGCATACGTTTGGATGATACCAAACTAGAACCCAAATTGGATAAGTGCCAATTGTAGGTTATCCTAGGGATACCATAAGTATAGTACTTATACAACTCACAAGAGAACAATTAGATTGTTGCTCACCATGCGGTTTTCCTAAGAGGAATACCGATATGCAGTGGTAAGTGGGAGGGAGGATAGTAAAACTCGATGAAAATCGGAGTAATACTATTCCTAGCACCGATCCTAATGGAACATAAATAGTTCATCAAAGATGAAACTATTACCAATAATCTTCAAATACACAGAACCGCGTATGTCGGAGAGAGTCAGAAAACAACCTGGGGTATGGGTTTCTGATCTCACCTCATAAAGATGTCTATCTTATTGAGGAATACCAACTGATTACGTATGAGGAAATGATACAAGGTATCGACTCCCTATTATGACAAAGTGTCATAAGTCCGAAATAGATTCCATGTATATCAACAAGTTTGGATAGTAGTTGATGTACCGCAAGGCATTGTGCCTATTGGTACTTATAAGTCTTCAAGGAAGACATACATGGATGGCAACATACCAACGTATAAAGCTAGGCTTTTAGTGGAAAGGTATCGTTATCAACATTGTGTTGATTACGATTCAACCTTTTACCTGTTGCCACGGTAAATCCATTTGGATAATGCTTGCTAATGCTGCATGTTTCATTTATGAAATATGTTAGCTTTACGGGAAAATCTCTTTCCTGAGAAGGAAACCTTTCGGAGGATGTTTATAACATCCTGTCGGTTTTGTCGTACCAAAACTAGCAAACAAGGTTTGCAGGTTATTCGATCCATGTTTGGATTGAAGCAAGCATAGGTTTCTTAGAATTATCGTTTTGATGTAATCATAATGGTTTATGATTTAATTCAAAAATGAAAATGATTCTTGTGTATATAAGAGGGTTAGTGGGAGCGCACTGACAATACTTTCCTATAAATAATGATAATATGTCATTTCTTAGAAATGATATTCCCATATAAACTATCGGCGAAAGCTAGACTTTCGAAAACTCTTCGTAGAATCGTACATTGGAAAATGTACGAGACCTGGTGTCTCATACGCTTTGAGCATATGGATTCACAAACATGCCAATCCGAGTGATATTCACTGGATTGAAGTTAAGAACATCCGTTAGTATCTTAGAGATCTAAAGATGTTGTCTTAATCTATGGAGAAGGAGAACTTGAAGTGACTGGGATCACTGTAGCAAGTTTCCTAAACCGATAAAACGACTAAAAGTCACAAACGGTACTATACAGTTTGAATAACGGTACAGTGAGCTAGAAATCTTCCAAGCAAGATACTATTACCGAATAAACAACAAATGCGGGTTATTGCTGCAGCTGAAGCGGCAATAGAAGCCTTCTGGTTCGATAATAAATCTAATTAGATTAGATATAGTTCTGTTAGCAAGCTGAGCTAGGCGTCAGCACAGGCTAAAGAATTAATGGTCTCATCAACGATCCAGATAAATACTTTAACTATTCATCTGGTTCGTTCGGATCATACATCGTGGCGATGTGATGATCGAATAAATCGCATCAGAGGATAATCATGCAAATCTGATGATGAAAGAATTCCTCAGCAATTTAAGCCAACCGTACATAGTTCGGGTGTAAGACACTTGAGTGACTGGCTATAGGCCAAGTGGGAGATTGTTGGACAATTATGACCAATATCGTCACTATTTGTACAGATCACGGTGTTGTTTTACAAATTAACTATGTGACAAAGGAGATTGCACTCTTATCATTTGTGATTAGATCACCTAGATATATAATGATATGAGGTCTCTGTGATTTGTTCCTGGATTGAGAATGATATGAGACAGTATCAATCCACGAAGGATAAATCATTAAACATTCCTAGTTAGAGCATTATCCAGATTGGACATCGATGAATGCGTAAAAGACTAGTATTACACTTGTGCGCGTTGTGAGGACACAACAAAATAGTTCTTATATATTTGGGTATAGGATACTCATGCAAGTGTAATAGGAGGTTGTGTTTCACCGATGGTACGGGAAACAGCTTCGCTCTGGATAAGACCCCCTCAGAATTCCATTGGTAGTATGACTATGTGTCTACGGAAATCCGAAATCAGGGTAGGTGTATTTGGTCTTAACCTGAGACTTGCACCGCTAATACATACGACAATCAATATACTTTGGTTGAGGTTGTCCAGGGCTTTAACCGGTTCTGTATACGCCAATATTGGGTATATTGAGAATCATAGTGTGTTGGGTGTGATGTCAAGATGGAAGTGTCACTCCAGTCATATGGAGTTGATGATCGCGCAGGGATACAGAACTGGCTCTCTATATAAGGTTGCAACCATCGGGATAATATGACTTGGTCATGATTATCCAATATTAAAGAGACTAGTTGCTCGTTATCCGATATATGCTTCGTACAGGGCAGACACTGTACCAGCCCCAGGCCTCGCATGTGATCATCTGATACTGGACAGATATACGCAATACTACGTATACTACGCCTAATATAGATCCTTTATTCCTGTAAGGATATTTCCGGAGAATTGGGTAGGCATGGCGCTTTGCTAGAGGCCAACCTTGTCTTGTAAATCGGTATTAATGTAGTACGAGGTACTTACGTGTTCGGATAGTCCGACGACCGAATTTATTGCCAACATATCCGGGGATCTCATGGGTCGCTTCCCAAAGATTCACCGATGATGTATGGCTCGCACTTTAATTAATCTGGGATTAATAAGATGAGAGAGAAAATTAATCTAGGATTAATTGCAGAGATATTTTATCTGGGATAAAATATCAATTAAAGAGAGAGAACGAGTAATTTGGAATTAATCGATAAATTAATATATTTGATATATTAAACGAAATTGGATTTCGACGCGGAATTAAAATTAGATTTTAATTCGGGCAATCGAATTAATTTAGAATTAATTCGTTAGCGATATGAATAGTGATTTCGCTAGGCGTAATCATATAATTACGACGCAACAGAAAATTCGTTAATTTGGAATTAGCAAACCGAGCCCGAGATTATTTGCGAGCGCATTCGCATTTCGAATTCGAGTGCGGCACACAACTCAAATCGAGCGTCAAATCGCTAATCGCATCTAGCATCACATCAAGCGTCAAATCACATGTCACTTTGAGTGATGTGACACTTGATTGATTGATGTGACAACTAGTCACTTTGAGTGATGGTAGTTGTTTGGTTAGTGAATGAGTGTGGAACACTCAAGGTTGGTGTAAAGCTTTTTGAAAGCTTAACAAGACATTTACAATATTTTAATATATGGTATATATGTCTTTGATTTTTTGAAAATCAACACAACTCTCACAACTCCTCTCTCTCTCCATTTCTCTCATCTTTCACGCCCAAAGGGGCCAAATTTTCTTCTGGTTAGGCAGTGAACTGCCATGACTCAAGAGGAAGAAATGGGAAGCAAAGTGTGATTTTGTGGCAAAATCGAGAGTGCTAGCCCACTCCGGGATCAATGCGAAGGTGATAGGGAAGTCCACCCATGAGCCGGGAATCGTTTCGCAAAGCTTGGAGCTTGATTCTTGGTGATCAAAACCGAAACCAGTGAGGAATTTCACTGCACTGCCGAACCAGTCCATGAGGCAGAAAATTGAGTTTTTGTTGCCTTCGCGTCGCTCAACCGCTCGATGTAAGTATTCTGTGACTTCTCGAATGTATTCACTTATATTTCATGCATGATTTGTGATCCTGGGACCCTTAGATTTGCCAACACCTATACCCAAATATATGAGAACTATGTCGTTGTTCCCTCACAACGCGCACAAGTGTAATACTAGTCTTTTACGCATTCATCGATGTCCAATCTCGATAATGCTCTGACTAGGGATATTAATGATTTATCCTACGTGGACTGATACTGTCTCATATCATTCTCCGTCCAGGAATAAATCACAAGGACCTCTCATCATTTATACATCTAGGTGATCTAATCACAAATGATAAGAGTGCAATCTCCTTTGTCACATAGTTAATTTGTACAACAACACCATGATCTGTACAAATAGTGACGCTATGGGTCATAATTGTCCAACAAAAACATGGCACCAAATCCTCCACCAACATGTTTGGTGGAAGTTTGACAATTGCCATTTTTTATTTTTTTATTTTATTTTTGTTTAGAAAATGACTTTAATAATTACACATAACATACTTCCGGATGTTTTATCAATTTCGATCATTACAACTTCAGAATTCGAAATTATTATGAACGTCAAAGTTGTAGATCTTTGAGTCTTATTTAATCTGAAACTTGAATCACCTCAATCCAATATCGGAGTAGAATGTTATGGCCAAAATACGAAAATTACGCAAAGTTCAAATTTCCGAAATTGTACTTCGTTAGAACGCCATTTCAAGTTTCCAACCTCTAAAATCCAAATGTCAAGTCCAGTTTTTGCCCTTATTTGTTCCATATTTTGTCCTGATTGATTCCATTGAGTCCCGATTTTATTTTATCTGCAAAATAAACTAAAACACATCAAACCGTTCATAAAACTTGAGAAACTATACAAAATATTAAGTCAAATGTGCGGTAAATATTGATATATTTTCCGCTCATCACACCCCCAACCTAACATTTTGCTAGTTCTCGAGCAAAACAAATAGAAAATGAAATAAACAACAGGAACTAAGTTAAACTAAGCCACTTTCGTATGGATCACGATTGCATTTAGCGTATGCAACAAGCCTTTAAACCCCTAGGTGTCCCTAGTAGACGAGTTGCAGTCTCATAAGGGCTTACAGTAACGATACCCACAAACGTCGATCTAATGCACACAAAAGTAAAAAGACAAAAGAAAAGAGAATAAACAAGTTAGTGACTAAACAAGTGAAACTTCTTATCCAAGTTAGTAGTTGTTTTCTTTCTTTCTAAATTACCAAATAAGTAAATTCTCATATTATTTTTTTTATCATTCTCCATATGCACAACCAACAATGTATTAATCAAATCATTATGTCCACAATATTCATAAGCGCAGTTGAAAAGAGAGTAATATTTTTGTCCTAAAGTTATATCAGAATTCACACATTTTTAGCAATTGATTTTTTTTTTGATTTTTTTTTTTATTTATTTACAATATCTTCAATCCATGTAGCGAGCTTTGGGCCAGTGACTCTCAAGCCAATTGACTTTAGGGCACTAGGTGTTAAGACACCCTTACAGACTTAATTACTCGGATTTCATATATCTTTTTTTTTATATATATATATAACATCTACAATCCATGTAACGAGCTTTGAGCCAGTGACTCCCAAACTAGTTTTTTAGGGCACTAGGTGTTAAAACACCCATACAGACTTAATTACTCGGATCTCAGATGTAATTTTTTTTTTTTGCATTATTATTCCATTGCTTTTTAGATGCTTCATCTAATTAAACTAGAGCACTGAATATTACAAACTTTTCAATTACAACTCATGGCCGTATTTTACCATGCATATTGATAATACCTGTCAACTGAGCATATGAAGATCCAATTTAATCATTTTTATGGAGAATTCACAAATTAAATAATTCAAAAGGAAATAAACAAAAATTAACTTGTTACGAAATAGGTTGAGATACGTCTCAGGAGTGGAAATTCCATACACAGCTATCTCACACCAATTTCACCTAATTAGTCAAGTTAAAAACACAAAAAAACAAAATATATTTTTTTTTCAATTTTTTTAAATTTTTTCGAATTTTTGAAAATATCTTGACTAAAAACCAAGCAAAAACAATACAACGAAAAAATAAAAATAAGATACTAATCAACTATTCCCCTCCCCAAACCTAATTAAGACATTGTCCCCAATGTCTAAAAAGTAGAAGAAGAGTTTAGAAGACAATAATTGGTTAGCTGAAATTCTACATTTAAAAAGAAAATTAAAGGTTAAGATCCAGATTTATCTGACGCTTCTTACCACGATCATTATCGGACCAGTTTATCTTGGAAATGATAGGGTCAATTTGTGGTTCAAAAGCTAAGAGTTGGTCAATTAAATCATGGGCAGTTCTGGAAATGAATAGGATATCTTTTACAGGTTTTGACACGAACCCATTTCTCCGGACATAATCAAGAAACACACAAAGAAAATCATAAAATCCAACAAAATTAAACAGTCCAATTGGTTTCTGGTGTATGTTTAAATTCGCCCAAGATAGCACTGTAAAAATTTACTCTATCGTACCCAAGCCTCTTGGCAAAGCAGTAAATGCATAAGCATGATTAATCATTTCAACCAGCCGTTCAGACATATCTGGCACGATAAGTTCCTCTCTGTTTGATGGTCCTATAAAGTTCGCCTTCGCCGATGGTTTTGGGATGATTCCCAAAACTTGACTACCTCCTTCCTGTACGGCCATTGAAACGTATCCCATTAGTCCAAGATTGACTCGCCATATACTAGTGTATATTCCTTTCAGCTATGACTCTACCCAATTCTATGCTGCCCCAATGAATTATGGCTTAGAACCAACATTAGTACCGCAAAACACACATATGTTTACAACTCGTCTTATTGAAGTTGCTTCTATTTTTTTAATTTATGTATTTCTTTCTCAAATCTGGATGTCTTCAAGAGTGCAATAACGAGCTGAATTTATAGAACCTGAAAAAAGGTGAGTAATAATAGCACTAGTACCTCCCAAATGATAATTATTTGCTAAACAGTAAAATATATCGTGAAAGTCAAAAAGTCTGGATCCTGTCGGCGAAAATTAAGGAAATCACAACCGAAAAGTAAATGAAAGCAATTATTAAGGCAACAGAATTGTGTACCCAATACGCCACTCGCTTGGTATATAAATCCATTAGGATGCGTCTCAAGAATCCATTCCTTACTCAGCCATCACTAATGAATTAAATCTCATCATTGTGATTGTCAAACACCATTCCTCCAGTCTTGTTCTGCCTTAAATGCTCCGTTTGTACTTTTCCCTGAAAATATCACACAAAATTAAAAACTCTACAACATGTATACATAAAATATAAAAATTTAAATTTAAATAAAAATTTTTGCATTGGTTGCCTCCCTGCTAGCGGTAAATTTTTCATCTTCAGCCAGACGTTACTGAAGTCCATCTGTCAAGGAGGCTTCACCGTGGTTTTGGATGTCCGATTAGAGACAATCCAATGAGCGTTACTTTTGAAGGGTCTCTTCCAACGGTAAAGATGTCTCATTCAGTGCTTGTGCCACCTTTTTAAACTATGTCGCTCCAGTGGTTCCTGAAAAGAAAGAAAGAAAATCAGGAGGTCTCGTATGGTGCTTGACTTGGAATGAGAGTTCCGTTCTGTCAAGCTTTTGAGCGATGTCTTTGATCTGTAATCCCCAAACAGTGATGTTTCTCCTGAATGCATGAGATCTTCAATATAGTTAGATATTTGCTCCTCCATTTGTTCTGCTTCTTTCTCCACATTTTCTTCACAGATGTATTTTAGGATTTCTTTGTTCAGCTCTTCATCTATCATATGTGAAATGCATGCTCCATATGTGTCAACCTGAGGATGTAAAGATGTGCCTGATTGTAATTTTTTATCCTCTGTGGTTAATATGAATGGTCAGGTAGCTCTTCTTCAAACATCAGTGCAACGCATGCTCCAATATCTTCATTTTGAGGTTGCAGAGTTTCCTTCTCACTTGTTGTTGGTACAAACAGCTCTGCTTCTTGTTCCTCATCAGAGTCCGATGAATAATAAAATAAAATTGAGATTCTGCTAGTTCGGGCTCCTGAACTGATACCTCAGGCTCCTAATACTGCTCAGCCTCTTCCTCTGTTAAGGTGTCATTGTGAAATGTTTTATACTCGAAGGCTTCGTCAGTGTTATTTGAATTTGTTCCGTGATGTATGTAGTTCTGGTTGTTGATTATTTGTCTCAATTCATTTGTCAGCCTCTGTAAGGTTTTTATGTGATCCAGAAACGTTGCATCATGTTCAGCTTCCCGTTTCTCGAGCCTATTTATCAACTGTCTTTCCACTGATGGTTCTGGTCCTTGAAGATCGTAAGTTGATGGCGGATAAGATGGAAAATGTGGTTCAGTAAAATATGCTGGTTCATTCTATGAAGGTCTCTGATAGTTTTGCCACCCTGAATTTGAGAGGTATATGCATTGATCGCTCAGTGGTTACCATCACATATTTCACATCTACCCATTGCGTTCTGAAATGGTTGGGAAAATATTGTGTTGAATGGCTCTGACATCCATGGGTAGTTGTTGGGCTGGACAACAGGCCTCGGAAAACCGGATTGTTGCTCCCTGATTTGGGGTGTATCTTCACCTCGTAAAGCTCGTAATTCTTTTATCACCCAATGAAGATCCATTTTCAACCACTTGAAAAATAAAAGAAATAAATAAAAATTACTGATAAAAATAAAGAATATTAGATACAAGTAAATTAGATAGCTTCAAAATTAATAACGTAAGAAAAATAAGTCCCCGGCAACAGCGTCAAAAAATTGATCGGTGAAATCACACACGTAACGCAAGCGCATGTATCGCTCAAGTAGTATAAAAATATCGATCCCACGAGGACTTAATTTCTACTGTTGTTATTAATTATTCATACTATTTATTTACATGTATCTAATTAAAGGGAGAAATGAACGATTGCTTGATTGATTGGTTGAATGTGGATTTGCTAAATAAATAAATACACAAAAGAAAATACTAAAGAAAATAAACAAAAGACACAAATATCTAGGGTTGTGATTCCACACAATATTATTCTAATGATGAATTAATTCTCTTATATATGTGTAATAAATCAGTTTACTAACCTGGAACACGAAGATATGCAAAAGCATCTTCACACACGTAACGCAAGCGCACGTATCGCTCAAGTAGTATAAAAATATCGATCCCACGATGACTTAATTTCTACTGTTGTTATTAATTATTGATACTATTTATTTACAGGTATCTAATTAAAGGGAGAATGAAATGATTGCTTGATTGATTGGTTGAATGTGGATTTGCTAAATAAATAAATACACAAAAGAAAATACTAAAGAAAATAAACAAAAGACACAAATATCTAGGGTTGTGATTCCACATAATATTATTCTAATGATGAATTGATTCTCTTATATATGTGTAATAAATCAGTTTGCTAACCTGGAACACGAAGATATGCAAAAGCCTCTTCCGATGGTCAGATACAAACACCCAAAATAACCCAATTAATCATATTACTATGTTAACCAAGTTATCTGAAATTATTAAGTTCAAGTTCCAATTATGGCTACCCCCGCCCGACAGGTATATTCTTATCATGTAAGGAAATCTACCTAATAGACTTTTACCCCAAGGTGAGATCGTGAGATATTGAATTTAAGGCTGAAACCTAAAATCCATTTTCCAAGTTCATATTAAGTTTACCACATCAATATTATTAATGACCAGTTAACAAGAAGCATTAAGCTTAAGATTCAATAAACGAGCCAAAGCATCACACATAAAATAATTAAATCAATTATAAAACTCGTGAATATTGTGTTTCATCACTTCCCTGGAATAAAAATAAAATACTGGGGGTCAGGGGATACACCTTTAATATTTCAAGTATAGAAATCTCACTTTATTATAATATATAAATTTTCAGTGTTATTATTTGTCCATAAACCAGCCATATAGGTGGTAATCATTTGTCACCTAAAGACCGACCAAATATGTGGTGTCACATTATGTCAAATAAATAAAACCAGCCATTAAGGCAATATCAACTTTAATCCATATTATTAAATTACAATTTCCATATTATAAATTAAGTGAGATTAATCTACCTTATCATATTAAAGGTTTCACCATTCCCCCAGCGGAAATTAACTACTAAACATAAAAGAAAGTAAAAACAAACAAACTATTATTACTAAAAATAAAAATAAAAATACATTACAAAACTACTAAATAAAACACACAAGATACAATCCTTAATTCCTTATTAAGAAACCAAGGAAAGTATGAAATTTACAAATGAAATGGTTTGGTATTTATAGGTAAAATTTTATCTCTACCAATTTCTCCACAAATTTCTCCACCAAACATGGCACCAAACAAGGCACCAAATCCTCCACCAAACATACAAGCATGTTTGGTGGAAGTTTGAAAATTGCCATTTTTATTTTATTTTATTTTATTTTTGTTTTGAAAATGACTTTAATAATTACACATAACATACTTACGGATGTTTTATCAATTTCGATCATGAAAACTTCAGAATTCGAAATTATTATGAACGTAAAAATTGTAGAACTTTGAGTCTTCGTTAATCTGGAACTTGAATCATCTCAATCCGATATTGGAGTAGAAAGTTACGGCCAAAACACGAAAATTACGCAAAGTTAAAATTTCCGAAATTGTACTTTGTTAGAACACCATTTCAAGTTTCCAACCTCTAAAATCCAAATGTCAAGTCCAGTTTTTACCCCTATTTGTTCCATATTTTGTCTGATTGATTCCATTGAGTCCCGATTTTATTTTATCTGTAAAATAAACTAAAACACATCAAAACGTTCATAAAACTCGAGAAACTATACAAAATATTATGTCAAATGGGCAGTAAATATTTATATATTTTCCGCTCATCAATGACCTCAACTTGTATAGTTTAGAAAAGTCGTTTGTGTTCTTCGTGAATTCAGAGGTGGCTGAATTACGTACATATAAGCTAGGCTTATATGACATATGTGTCTAAACTTAGAGAGTCCCAATATGAAGTACATTGAGAACTTGGGTAGCCGATTAATTTTGATAAAAGATAATATTTGATATTATAATTATTAACTAAGATAATCAAGTGTTATTGGATAACATTGATTATTTACTTTGACCTAATTGGATTAATTCAATAATTACACAATGACTTAATTGTAAAATCATAATTATCTCTATCATTTGAGGATATTATGTTAATTATAAGTATGTAATAATATGTGGTTTTGGCTTGATTTAATTGGATTAAATTAAAGTGGTGAACTGATTCATTTCCTAATATTTGTCTTGATTTAATTGGATTAAATTAAAGTGGTAGACAATGGAGATTAGTCACACCTAATTATACATATTTGAACAAATTAGATTAAGCCCACCTAAAAGTTGATTACAACTTTTATTAATTAAAAATTACCTAAATTTTGCTATAAATAGCAAGCTTTAGGAAGGTTTTAATTAAGCAAAGCAAAAGTTTGAGAAAGCTAAATATAAGTAATTCTTTAAGAAATTAGCCTAAGTTAGAGAAGTGTTTAGAGAAGCTTGTGAGGTCTCTACAACATTTCATCTAAGAGAAATCAAGATTGGATCTTGAAGTGAAGGTTGCTAGCATTGGAATCAAGATTAGATCTTGGAGTGACACTTGCAAACCTTGGAAGTTCTCTAACCATTTCAAAAAAGAGAAGAAGATTGAATTCTTACATTAAGTTTGCTAGGTAAGTTTGAACTTCTCTTAAGTTATGTTCTTTATTAGTGAGTTTTTCATTAGTGAGACATATAGTGATGAATTATGTATTGGATGCACGATTACGTAGCTTAAAGTTGAAATAAGGCTAATAGATTGTGTAAGGATGCTTTGGAAGTATAAACACAATATACTTGTTAATTAGGTCAAAGATGTTCATGTTGGACATGAAATAATTAATAAGAGTTTGGAACTCTAGATTAAAGCTTAGAGTTATGACTACAATTCTAGAATCACTTGACCACCTTTAGGTGACCTAGAATTGTTCACGAGTCACTTCATTGTAGGATTCTAATTTGGTTTTGTTTTGGATTGAAAATTTATGCAAATGCGTATTTAGAATAAATTTATGTTTTTGTAAAAATATTTGATATTTTGAAAAACTTAATTTTTGTTCTATAATATGTGTTGGTGTTGGTTTTGATATTAAAATTAATTCTGGGTGTTTTGAAAGTTTATGGAATGTTAGAATCAATTAGGGTTAAAAACCCTATTGCCTTCATCTCTCTGATTCCAAATGAAATTAAAAAAATGTTCATTGAACTATACGCTACAGTGTCGCGCGCACTGTAGCGCTTACAGTGCGTGCGCGTACTATAGCGCGCACGGTACGCGCTACGCGCGCTAAATTTATTTTTCTTCGTTCTTGAGCTTTCGAACTCTGATTCAGCCCCGTGTTTTTTTCCTATACACTCATAATGGAATATAGTATTTCATTAAATATATTAAAATTACACTCATACTTGACATCCATGGGTTAGACCCATTTCCGCTGCACGGGATACCGATCCGATCCTAAGGGTTCCACATCCGTCCCAACAGAATGGTATCAGTAGCAAGACTTAACCTCACAATATATGTTGCATGTTAGACATGTATTTGAATCTATGCCTCTGCATTTTAATTTAATTGTGCATAAGATATATTGGATATGTAAAACATATTTTAAATTAAAAATTTGACCTAATTAAATTAGTGACTTGATTGTCATAAATCTCTCATGATTATGTGATTACTTTATTTTAAGTAATAGTATTAGTAATGTTGGAGCATTATTGGATGGTCCGTCTTGTTAATACGGAGATGAATGAGTTGTTACTACTTATATCCAAGATCGATATTAGTTTGAGGGTATAAGTGCTCGGAACTTAGGTCGCTCCGGTAAAATATTAGATGTAGCGTGATGTGTTAACGTAGTCACCCAATATCATCATTAGTGTGGGGGTGTACATGCGAAGCTCATTAGTGCACATTGACAAGTATACACCTAGAACACGTCTTAATCCAATATCGTCATTAGTGTGAGGATAAGAAACGGTTCAGGACCAAACTGTTGGAGATTCTAAGGGTCCCAAGGATCACAAATCAAGCATGAACATGTGTGAATACATTCGAGGAAGTCGTGGAATACTTACATCGATCGGTTGGGCGACACTTTGACGAACAAAAATTCTGTTTTTGCTCACTGGTTTGTGCAGTAGTGGGCTGCATTTTGCTTACTGGTTTCAGCCTTGGGAGGTCATCTTCCAAGCTCCAAGCTTTGCAAAACGATTCCCGGCTCATGAGTGGACTTCCCTATCACCTTCGCATGATCCCGGAGTGTGCTAGCACTCTTGATTTTGCTACAAAATCGCACTGCTTCCCCTTCACTGCTCACGGTTTTTCAGTGGAAAAAACTAGTGAAGAAAGCCCACCATGGGCGTGTAGATGAGAGAAAATGAAGAAAGAAGAGGAGTTGTGAGAGTTGTGTTGATTTTCAAAAAATCAAAGACATATATACCATATATTAAAATATAGTAAATGTCTTGTTAAGCTTTCAAAAACCTTTCCACCAACCTTGAGTGTTCCACACACACTCACTAACCAATCAACTCAATCAATCACATCAATCAATCAAGTGTCACATCACTCAAAGTGACATGTGATTTGACGCTTGATGTGACGCTAGATGCGACTAGCGATTTGACGCTTGATATGACTTACGTGCCGCACTCGAATTCGAAATGCGAATGCGCTCCCAAATAATCCCGGGCTCGGGTTCGCTAATTCCAAATTAACGAATTTTCCGTTGCGTCGTAATTAAATGATTACGCCTAGCGAAGTCACTATTCACGTCGCTAATGAATTAATTCTAAATTAATCTGTTTGCCCGAATTCAAATCTAATTTTAATTCCGCGTCGAAATCCAATTTCGATTAATATATCGAATATATTAATTTGCCGATTAATTCCAAATTAATCGTTATCTCTCTTTCTCTTTAATTGATATTTTATCCTAGATAAAATATCTCCGCAATTAATCCAAGATTAATTTTCTATCTCATCTAATTAATCCCAGATTAATTAAAAATGCGAGTCATACGTTATCGGTGAATCTTTGGGAAGCGACCCATGAGATCCCCGGATATGTTGGCAGTAAATTCGGTCGTCGGATTATCCGAACACGTAAGTACCTCGTACTACGTTTATACCAAATTACAGACAATGTTGGCCTCTAGCAAAGCGCCATGCCTACCCAATTCTCCGGAAATATCCTTACAGGAATAAAGGATCTGTATCAGGCGTAGTATACATAGTATTGCGTATTTCGATCCAGTATCAGATGATCACATGCAAGGCCTGGGGCTGGTACAGTGTCTGCCCCGTACGAAGCATATATCGGATGACGAGCAACTAGTCTCTTTAATATCGGATAATCATGACCAAGTCATAATATCCCGACGGTTGCAACCTTATTTAGAGAACCAGTTCTGTATCCCTGAGCGATCATCAAATCCATATGACTGGAGTGACACTTCCGTCTTGACATCACACCCAACACACTACGATTATCAATATACCCAGTATTGGCGTACACAGAACCGGTTAAAGTCATGGACGACCTCAACCAAAGTATATTGATTGTCGCAAGTATTAGCGGTGCAAGTCTTAGGTTAAAACCAAATACACCTACCCTAATTTCGGATTTCCTTAGACACATAGTCATACTACCAATGGAATTCTGAGGGGGTCTTATCCAGAGCGAAGCTATTTCCCGTACCATCGGTGAAACACAACCTCCTATTACACTTACATGAGTATCATATACCCAAATATATGAGAACTATGCCGTTGTGCCCTCACAACGCGCACAAGTGTAATACTAGTCTTTTACGCATTCATCGATGTCCAATCTTGATAATGCTCTGACTAGGGATATTTAATGATTTATCCTTCGTGGATTGATACTGTCTCATATCATTCTCAATCCAGGAACAAATCACAGGGACCTCCTATCATTTATACATCTAGGTGATCTAATCACAAATGATAAGAGTGCAATCTCATTTGTCACATAGTTAATTTGTACAACAACACCGTGATCTGTACAAATAGTGACACTATGGGTCATAATTGTCCAACAATCTCCCACTTGGCCTATAGCCAGTCACTCAAGTTTCTTACACCTGAACTATGTACGGTTGGCTCAAATTGCTGATGAAAGACTTTCGTCAGCGGATTTGCATGACTATCGTCTGATGCGATTTATTCGATCATCACATCGCCAAGATGTATGATCCGAACGAATCAGATGAATTGTCAAAGTATTTATCTGGATCATTGATGAGACCATTAATTCTTTAGCCTGTACTGACGCCTAGCTGAGCTGCTAACAAAACTATATCTAATCTAATTAGATTCATTTATCGACCCAGAAGGCTTCTATTGCCGCTTTAGCTGCAGCAATAACCCGCATTTGTTGTTTATACGGTAACAGTAACTTGCTTGGAAGATTTCCAGCTCACTGTACCGTTATTCAAACTGTATAGTACCGAAAACGACTTGTAGTCGTTTTATCGGTTATGAAACTTACTACAGTGATCCCGTCACTTCAAGTTCTCATTTCTCCATAGATTAAGACAGCATCATTAGATCTCTAAGATAATAACGGATGTTCTTAACATCAATCCAGTGACTATTACTTGGATTGGCTTGTTAGTGAATCCATATGCTCAAAGCGTATGAGACATCAGGTCGCGTACATTTTTCAATGTACGAGTTCTCGGAGAGTTTTATCGAAAGCCAAGCTTTCACCGATTATTTTATGGGAATATCATTTCCAAGAAATGACATATTATCATTATTTTATAGGACAGCCACTTTTAGTGCGCTCCCACTAACCCTCTTATATACACAAGAATCATTTTCGTTTTGAATTAAATCATAAACCATTATGATTACATCAAAACGATAATTCCAAGAACCTATGCTTGCATCAATCCAAACATGGATCGAATAACCTGCAAACCTTGTTTGCTAATTATGGTATGACAAAACCGTCAGGATGTTGTAAACATCCTCCAAAAGGTTTCCTTTTCAGAAAAGCGATTTTCCTGTTAAGCTATCATATTTCATAAATGAAACATACAGTATTAGCAAGCATTATCCAAATGGATTTACCGTGGCAACAGGTAAAAGGTTGAATCGTAATCAGCACAATGTTGATAACGATACCTTTCCGCTAAAAGCCTAGCTTTATACGTTGGTATGTTGCCTTCCATGTATGTCGTCCTTGAAGACTTATAGTACCAATAGGCATAATGCCTTGCAGTACATCAACTAGTATCCAAACTTGGTTGATCTACATGTAATCCATTTCGGATTCATGACACTTTGTCATAACTAGGGATTCAATACCTTGTATCACTTCCTCATACATAGTCAGTTGGTATACCTCAAAAGATTGACATCTTTACGAGGTGAGATCAGAAACCCATACCCCAGGTTGTTTTCTGACTCTCTCCGACATACGTGGTTCTTGTGTATTCGAAGATTAATGTTATAGTTTCATCCTTGATGAACTATATGTGTTCCATTAGGATTCGATGCCTGGATAGTATTACTCCGATTTTCATCGAGTTTTACTATCCTCCCACTTACCACTACATATCGGTATTCCTCTTAGGAAAACCGCATGGCGAGCAACAATCTAATTGTTCTCTTGTGAGTTGTATAAGTACTATACTTATGTATCCCTAGGATAACCTATAATTTGGCACTTATCCAATTTGGGTTTTAGTTTGGTATCATCCAAACATATGTCCATCATTCCCAAATATTCAGGAATGAGAAACTTGGTTTCTTTCCTGTTCATATCTAATATGATATCTGTCAAATAGATTTTAATGGAACCTTATTCTAAATAAGTTCTGCACTGTTTATGCTTATTCGTTGAAGGAAATGGTAGCTCAGAGCGACTCATGATTAATCCTTATCATGTCCATCAAAATTCGGTTTACTCATTTCGGACACATCGTCAACTTGATGTGTTCTGGGAGGAGTCCTCATTGAAATAATACTTTACTATTTCAAGTATATGAGAAACTTATTGCTTAAGTATTTTCCATTACGGTCTTACCGTGACGGTTTAATACTTTAGTCGATCTGTTTGTCTATTTCGTGTCGAAACTTTAAAAGTTTCCGATTTGTGTTCTTCAAAAGAAACAGATAACCATAACGCGATGCCACATCCGTATATGTCACGAAATATTCATATCCACCTCTAGCCTAGCTAGACATGGGCCCACTTGCTTCACTATGAACTAGGGCTAACAGGTCGGTGGCATTTACACTTTTACCAAGTAAATAGTATTTTAGGCACTTTGCCCAATAAACTAGATTCGTAGACTTTATTTGATTAGAATCAAATCAGTCCTGGTACCCGCTCTTCAAAAGTGCGGATATACGATTCTTGTTTAATTGTGTCCCAGACAAAAATCCCACAAATTAGTTTCTTCTGATCAAATCAGTATGAGCTATTTGTTTGTCAAGTTATACCTTTGAGATTTTATTTATATTCAAAATATAAATTCTGTTATTCACATCTAATGTGTTTATCTCAATATCATCTTTATATAATAAAACACTTTAGTGTTCTAGAATATAAGGGTTCACCTGCAGCGGGTCAAACACTGATATAAAGATAATGTATCTAGTCAAACTAGTTACATAATAACAGTTTCCCAATTTAGGTACATACCCGAGGGTAGTTCCTAAACTTAGGTATCTACGGTTAAAACAGCGAATTTCGTCATGTTTCCAATCCGCAGATTAAATCTCAATTGAGGTCAGTATCCCGCTCATAGCAGATTCTGAACATCAATATATATATATATATATATATAATATATATATATATATATATCACACTAAGTATATAAAATCCAATTTTAATACTAGTAGTGAATACATTTATGACAAACATATTTGAAGTCAGAGTCTTGCTCGTTCTTCAATTCCTTCATGTCTGCTTTATTCAAACGGCAGTCACGCTTCCGCGATCCCGTTTGCCATATTTATCAGACATTTTGGGATATGTCCTTTATCTTCCCAGAAGATTATAATGATATTGCCTTTGCCCCTTTTCAACACTCCAGAAGCCTATGGCCAAGCCTTGGCCTTCTAGAATATCGAAGTAAAGTGCGCCTTGCGTTACTTGCCTAATTGCAAACTTTGACTTTATCTCCTTGAGAATAATCATTAACCCTCTAAGAGTTTTTATTGCAATTTAGTACTTCTAAAATCTAAAATAGATCTTTGAAGATCCTTCAATTTCTTTATCATACTTTAAGGATCTAATCCTTAGTTCTGATTCAGAAATTAAAGAGTCTACTGCGGTAAGTATAATGGATTAAGCACTAAAATTATCATAACATAATCTTCCAAAGATTGTGCTCTACTGTTTGCTTAACTCCGGGCTTAAGCCTAATTTATTATTTTATCAAATAAAATAACTTATAATGTTTCCAGGACCATCCTGAAATTTATTCCCAATTTGAAAATTAAACCATTTAATCATATTTTCCCTAGGATTATATATTAAACGTCAATCTTTCAATTTATATCTTGATTCTAATAGTCTAACTATTTAATCAACGATTTAGGTACTATTTATTATAATGATTACAATAGTCCAACTATTTAATCAACTATAATTTAAAAGATTAAAATCAATTATATTGATTACTATAATCTAATTATAAAATCAACTATAAATGAATTGTTTGAATATAGTCCAACTATTTATTAAAACAACATTTAAATATTAGTCCAACTAACATTTAATTTATTTGACGAATGATATTTGTTTGAGCGCGTATGGCGAGTAATTGAACGAATATTGCAAATTCAATTCTTGCCTCCCACTATTTTTCGGCGAGCCTCTAACCCTTGTCGAGTACTCAGGAAACCGCATTTCCTAGTGGGCTAGGATCCCGTTAAATATCACACAATCTTGACTTTGGCCAACAAATTGTATGATAATTAACTAGGTATATCTCTAAGATCAATTGGATCCAATCCAATTCCTAGATCCGGTAGGGAGACATCCAAGTCTGAAACATATATCTTATATATGCCAATACATCCAATGTATTACCTAACCTTTTTCCTCTGAATCAACTAAGCCTTGGCTTTGGCACAACAAACTTAGTGATCTCAGTTAAGCGCGACTCACTGACCATGGAAAGCTTCGTAATCAATGTCGATGGACAAGAAGTGGTCTTGACTTTGGCCAACAAACCACAACTTGGACAAGACACTGACATGTAAAAAAGCATTCGTGATTCAAACACATCCTCGACGGACAAAGGCCTTGACTTTGGCCAACAAGCCAATGCCAGTCTCGGATCTTGAGTGAGAATCACTCAATGGAAGGAAAAAAACGCTTAATATTGTTGAGGGTTTTTCGAGTGCAAATTGGCAAGTAATTTATTATCTTTGTTAAGGTCTCATCATCATACACACTTAAACATGCATTCTAATTACATAATAAAACGCATATGAAAAATAATAATGATATGCAGATGGATACTTTACACATTGATCCTAGATCAAATCTCTCACTTTCTCTCTCCCGCTAGCACAAATATTTCTTCTACCCGTTACACTACACTTCTAAAGAAACCTCATTTACATTGAGGGGAATAGGTGAGAAGAGAATACAAAGAATAAGGAGGTGATAAGGCTGGACACGCAGGTCCAATTAATAAATCAAATTTATTACAACAATTTCTAAAATTGCCCCACCCATCTAATATCCATCTGATATACATTATTCATGCATCGCAACCATGTATTCACACAAGCATGTTATCAATCAATCTAATCAAATTAATTAATCTGATAATTAGTGATCATCCAATGTTCAAACAACGATTTGATTTTGCTCTCGAGTCAAACTCGTTTTTGCGAATAAGTACTCAAAGTACGAATTCTCGAATTAAATTAAACTACATCATTAAATCCAATTTAATATGCATTCAATTCTAATTCACTATTTAATTCCAAATTAAATATCACATTTTATTACGAACCTTTACGATTTAAATTCCAAATTTAATCGTTACGGGTCTCAAAGCCCGTTTAACGTCCAACGTTAATTTAATTAAAGTCCAATGGGCTTTTAATTAATTTCTTAAGGCGTGGACTTTTGATCAACTCGGATCAAACCGATAACCAAAGTCCAATCCGGGAGTTACCCCATAAGCCTAGAAATCAATTTTGACCCATTATGCCCAATTAAATTTTAAAGGTCCATTAAGTCGCATTTGGGCTTTATGGATGCGGTTTTGGGCCCAATTGGATCCAATCCAATTTGCCTTAACCCAACTTAGTACAACTAAGCCCAATAAGCCCAATAACAACATTAAAGGCCCAAATCCAATTTTAAGGCCCAATTAACTAAATTACTAAAATTCAATTTTACAATTTAATTAATCAAAGTGCATTAACATAATTAATCACCCAAATCATTATTTCCAAAACACAAATTAGGCTAATTAATCATGCTCATCTACATCAATTAGTGTCCAACACAAATTAATTAAAATCAAACCCAATTACATGCTCAATGACTCTCGGCAATTTGGGGAATTATGTGTCCGATTCGGTTTCAATCCAATTAATACCACAATCGACATTAAATCACATTCCCGAATGATTCTAACTCATCCAATGAATCAAAAATCAAAAACCACCAAGACATTTAGGGCATCACATTTTCGGCCAACACCAAAAAATTGGGGAAATTTGTTCCAAACACAATTTCAAAAAATTGATCCAATCAATCCTCAATTCAAACACATTCAAGCATACTAATTAATCCAATTTCATTAATCATGCTCAAAATCAAGTTTGCCCAATTTTAAGCCCTAAATAATTTTCATGCTTTTAACCAAGCTCATGATACCATTGTTGGAGATTCTAAGGGTCCCAAGGATCACAAATCAAGCATGAACATGTGTGAATACATTCGAGGAAGTCGCGGAATACTTACATCGATCGGTTGGGCGACGCTTTGACGAACAAAAATTCTATTTTTGCTCACTGGTTTGTGCAGCAGTGGGCTGTATTTTGCTCACTGGTTTCGGCCTTGGGAGGTCATCTTCCAAGCTCCAAGCTTTGCGAAACGATTCCCGGCTCATGGGTGGACTTCCCTATCACCTTCACATGATCCCGAAGTGTGCTAGCACTCTTGATTTTGCTACAAAATCGCACTGCTTCCCCTTCACTGCTCACGATTTTTCAGTGGAAAAAACCAGTGAAGAAAGCCCACCATGGGCGTGTAGATGAGAGAAAATGAAGAGAGAAGAGGAGTTGTGAGAGTTGTGTTGATTTTCAAAAAATCAAAGACATATATACCATATATTAAAATATAGTAAATGTCTTGTTAAGCTTTCAAAAAGCTTTCCACCAACCTTGAGTGTTCCACACTCATTCACTAACCAATCAACTCAATCAATCACATCAATCAATCAAGTGTCACATCACTCAAAGTGACATGTGATTTGACGCTTGATGTGACGCTAGATGCGACTAGTGATTTGACGCTTAATATGACTTACGTGCCGCACTCGAATTCGAAATGCGAATGCGCTCGCAAATAATCCTGGGCTCGGGTTCACTAATTCCAAATTAACGAATTTTCTGTTGCGTCGTAATTAAATGATTACGCCTAGCAAAGTCACTATTCACATCGCTAACGAATTAATTCTAAATTAATTCGTTTGCCCGAATTAAAATCTAATTTTAATTCCGCGTCGAAATCCAATTTCGATTATTATATCGAATATATTAATTTGCCGATTAATTTCAAATTAATCGTTATCTTTCTTTCTCTTTAATTGATATTTTATCCCAGATAAAATATCTCCGCAATTAATCCAAGATTAATTTTCTCTCTCATCTAATTAATCCCAGATTAATTAAAAGTGCGAGTCATACGTCATCGGTGAATCTTTGGGAAGCGACCCATGAGATCCCCGGATATGTTGGCAGTAAATTCGGTCGTCGGACTATCCGAACACATAAGTACCTCGTACTACGTTTATACCTAATTACAAGACAAGTTTGGCCTCTAGTAAAGCGTCATGCCTACCCAATTCTCCAGAAATATCCTTACAGGAATAAAGGATCTGTATCAGGCGTAGTATACGTAGTACTGCGTATTTCGATCCAGTATCAGATGATCACATGCAAGGCCTGGGGCTGGAACAGTGTCTGCCCTGTACGAAGCATATATCAGATTACGAGCAACTAGTCTCTTTAATATCGGATAATCATGACCAAGTCATATTATCCCGACGGTTACAACCTTATTTAGAGAACCAGTTCTGTATCCCTACGAGATCATCAACTCCATATGACTGGAGTGACACTTCCATCTTGACATCACACCCAACACACTACGATTCTCAATATACCTAGTATTGGCGTACACATAACCGGTTAAAGCCCTGGACGACCTCAACCAAAGTATATTGATTGTCGCAAGTATTAGCGGGGCAAGTCTCAGGTTAAGACCAAATACACCTACCCTGATTTCAGATTTCCATAGACACATAATCATACTACCAATGGAATTCCGATGGGCTCTTATCCAGAGCGAAGCTGTTTCCCGTACCATCGGTGAAACACAACCTCCTATTACACTTGCATGAATATACTATACCCAAATATATGAGAACTATGCCGTTGTGCCCTCACAACGCGCACAAGTGTAATACTAGTCTTTTACGCATTCATCGATGTCCAATCTCGATAATGCTCAATCTAGGAACAAATCACAGGGACCTTCTATCATTTATACATCTAGGCGATCTAATCACAAATGATAAGAGTGCAATCTCCTTTGTCACATAGTTAATTTGTACAACAACATCGTGATCTGTACAAATAGTGAGCTATAGGTCATAATTGTCCAACACAAACTATGAGTCACATGAAGTGGTTGACCTTGGAGGTCTACCTAATGAGTTTATAAAGGCTAATATCGTCATTAGTGTGAGACTGAAGTAAATGTCATGGGATCCACTTCCCGCTATGAAATTTTGATAGTCAAATTTCTATTTTTTTCATTAATGGAGATTTCAGAATTACGTAAAGTAGTGGGAGAGCACTAATAGATTTAAAATTCCATAATCAATTAGTGTTATTATTTTGAAATGAAAACTGTTCTGCTACTATTTAAAATGTTGTCTTGTAGATGGCTACCGCTAATCTATTGATGAAACTTTTGGATACCAATAAATTAAAAGAAGCCGAGAAATATTTCGAATGAGAAATAAACATATGCCTTGTCTTGGAGTTTGAAAAGTTGACTTATGTCACTGTCAATCCACTGCCTGTTGAAATCGATCCCGACTCCACTCCAGAAGAGCGAGAAACTTTTAATAGATGGAATGATGATAACTTTAAGGTGAAATCCTACATTTTGGGATCGAAGGTTCCAGATTTTCTAAGACAATACATTGAAGTACCAGATGCTTGGAGCATCATGCGAACACTCAAGGAGTTGTTCAAGGCAAATCAAGAGATCGAACTTTATCGAAGGTCTAAGGAATTGTTCCATTCTGAACTCAATGATGGAGGAGCTGTCAGCATTCATGTTTTGAACATGATCGACCAGATTCGATACCTGGAACGACAAGGCATTGTGATTGATGAACGGCTGGTCCATAATTTGATTCTGTCTTCTTTATCTGGTTCTTATGATGGCTTTGTATTAAACTTTTATATGCACTCAATGCAAGCTAGCTATGAAAAGCTTCATAACATATTACGCACGGCGGAGCATGACTTGAAGAAATGAAACCCACATTGTACCTCCATGGTGGAGCTGGCTCTTCAAAGACTTCTGAGAATTCAAAGAAAAAAAAAGATGGGGAAGAAGAAGATATCAAAGAAGAACTCCAAGAAGCGCAAATGTGCAAAACCGTAAGTAGCTCGTGATCAATGTCTATACTGTAAGAAGTTTGGACACTGGAAGAATGATTGTCCAGAGCTGAAAGGAAAAGTAGGACCCTCATGTACACTTTGTATTTTTCCAATTATTGACATCTCATTAGCCTTGATGCAAATAGTGAATGTGTGAATTCCCTGCAAGTAATGTGGGTAAAAAGAAGACTGAATAAAGGGGAGATCCAGCTTAGAGTTGGCAATGGTGAGACATTGGATGTTAAAGCCATAGGAACAGTTGTTTTAGATCTCCCCAATGGTTGTAAATTAAATTACAAGACTGTTATTATGTACCCTCACTTATTAGACAAATAATATCACTGCCAATATTAGATAAAGAGGGATATAAAATAAACATTAAAAATGAAACTTTATGTTTATATGATAAAGATAATTTATTGAAATGTGAATGTTCTTTATCAAATGGTCACTATATTTTGGAAACATATGGAGATGTCTTTAATGTAGAGGAAAATACAAGTAGGAAATCTGAATTAAATAATATTGAATTATGACATATGAGATTGGGCCACATAGGTATTAGATGTCTATCCAAATTGGTAAAAGATGGTTTGATTAAAAATCTTACCTTAGATTCTTATCCGATTTGTGAGTCATGCATCCAAAGGAAGATGATAAATGCCCTATTTCTTGGTGTTGGACACCGTGCTGGAGATTTGTTGGAGTTAATATACAGCGATGTGTGTGGTCAATTAAATCATGTCGCTCATGATGATTCAACATACTTTGTGACTTTCACAGATGACAAGTGTAGATATGGATATGTCTATTTGATGAAAAATAAGTCAGAAACATTTGACAAGTTCAAAATATTCTGAAACGAAGTAGAAAAACAAACCAGTAAATTCATCAAATGCCTTCGATCAGATTGAGGCGGTGAATACATGAGTGAAGAATTCAGAAATTATTTAAGGGAGAATGGAATTCTTGCCCAATATAGCCCATCAGGAACACCACAACACAATGGTGTGTTTAAGCATAGAAATCGTACTTTATTGGATATGGTGCGATCCATGATGAGCTATACAAATCTTCCTTATTAACTTTGGGGTTACGCTTTACTTACTGCTGCCAACACACTTAATAAAGTTCCATCGAAAGCTGTTTCTACGACCCCCTATCATATATGATTCGGTAGAAATCCAAGTCTTAGGTATTTAAAGATTTGAGGTTATCCTGCATGCATTAGAGTTGCGCAACGGGATAAACTAGAACCCAGAAGGTATAAATATAGGTTCATTGGATATCTTGATAATTCCATAGGATATCAATTATATGATTCCGAGCAACGAAATGTATTTGTTGTTCGTTTTGTCACTTTTCTTGAAAAGTAATTTTTGAGAGAAAGTGGGAATTGTAGAGAGATTGAACTTGATGAGTTTGATCCCAACATTAATGAACCTGAGATGGAATCAGAGATCCAATTAGGAGAAGGATCTACAACACAGATTCTTTGTAAGTCGAATAGAATATCGAGGCCTCCTAAGAGATTGTTTTAACATCTGATGTGAGCCTTGATGTTCTCCTTTTGGAGGAAACAGATCCGACTACGTATAAGGAAGCGATATTGGATATCTATTCGGGAAAATGGCAGAAAGTCATGAAATCCGAGATGGATTCTAGCATGAAAATCAAGTCTGTGACTTACTTGAACTTTCTGAAAGAGTTAAACCTATAGGATGTAAATGAATTTACAAAAGGAAGCGATGTCTCGATGGAAAGGTGGAAACCTTTAATGTCCGACTGGTAGCGAAAGGTTACACTCAACGTCTTGAGATTGACTATAAGGAAAATTTTTCACCAGTAGCCATGTTAAAATCCATTAGGATTCTTTTAGCCATTGTTGCATATCACAACTATGAGATATGACAGATGAGGATATCTATATGGAACAACCAGAGGGTTTTATATCTAGTGAGACTTCAAACTTGGTTTATAAGCTTCAAAAGTCTATTTATAGACTTAAATAGGCATCCCGAAGCTAGAATCGTCATTTTGATGAGATAATTAGATTATCTGGATTCATTAATAACGAGGAAGAACCATGTGTTTATAAGAAAGTGAGTGGGAGCATGATAGTTTTCCCAGTTTCGTATGCAGATGACACCCTTATCATTGGGAATGATATAAGTATGATGTAAAGTGTGAAAGCCTACATTTGCAATAACTTCTCCATGAAAGACATGAGTGAAACTTCCTATATACTAGGTATAAGGCTCTATCGGGATAGAGTTAGGAAGCTTATAGGGTTTTCATAATCGATGTATATAGATAAGATGTTAGAAATGTATGGTTTTACCAATTGCAAGGAAGCAAATGTACCTTTCAGATATGACGTACATCTTTCGAAGAAAATGACACCTCAGACTGAGGAAGAGAGAGTTAGAATTTCTAACTTGCCATATACATTATGCTATGTACTAGACCTGACATCAGTTTCGGCGTCAGTGTGACCAGCCGATATCAATCTGATCCAGGAAATGATCATTAGACAATCGTGGAACAAATCCTAAAATATCTTAAAGGTACTAGAGATAAGTTTCTGATATATGGAGAAAATGAGCTACAAGTTAAGGGTTATGCAGACTCCGACTTCCAGGGAGATCCAGATGATAGAAAATCTACATCAGGTTACATATTTATCTTTAACGGTGGTGCAGTTAGTTGGCGATGTTCAATGCAAGGCTAAACAGCTGATTCCACCACTGAGGCGAAGTTTATAGCGGCTTCAGAAGCTACTAAAGAAACTGTTTGGATTAGAAATTTTATCACAAAACTTGGCGTTATGCCTAGTATTACGGATTCGATCCCATTGTACTGTGATACTAGCGGAGCCATTGGTAGGCTAGGGAGCCGAGAGCGCATTCAAAGTCTAAACACATGGAAGAGAAATACCGCGTAATTAGAGAGATTATTGAACGCAAAGACATAGTGGTCTTGAAGATTCAAGGACTAGACAACATAGCAGACCCGCTTACAAATGTCTTACCTCCTAAGTTATTCGATAAACATTGGAGGAGATGTGACTGCGGTACCATCCAGATTGGCATTAAGCAAGTGGGAGTTTGTTGGAGTTGGTGCTTGGAGTGTCAATCTGAATTGTACATTTTATTATTTATTAATAAAATAATTATATTTTCATTTCATACATTATTAATGGTATTGTCATTATGAGTATTAGATTGATGTATAGATATGCTAAAAATGACATCAATCTTAGAATAGTCTTGTAGTAATATTGAACACTCGATGGTCCGACATTGTGATAAGTAATATTATTGTAAACTATTTTTAAAGTAAATATTCTTAGTCGTTGGCTTTGGAATATGATCGAATTCCTATAACCTAGAAGACTAGCACATGTCGTATATTGGAATTGGAGTTTCAATGACTTAACCCGATGTATCATGAATTTTGGAAACTCGTATAGACGTGTGAGTATTGGTTATCCTGAATATTGAATGACTCACATGTGATTCCAAATAGTTGGAAATATACTCCACCGTCAATAGGAATCTCCTCGAGTCAAGTAACATATGTAATCCTTTGACTATAGGATAACATTGATTTTGTGTGAGATCCCCCACACTTTGATGTCATGTATGTCAGAAACCTTTCATGGTCTGAACTCTATATGTTCGTTGGGTGTGGATCGATGCACTCAGTAATCAAGTGCGAAGTAATATAGAATTTGTCGGCCCGTATGTGTACCATAAGGGATTTAGGTATCCATGTAAGTAAAATCACGATTCCATCTAAGTTCAAGAATCATTACTAACATAACTCATTACTCAATTATTTATCAGTGGGAGTTCAAGAGTTATAAGCTATATTAATGTTAACTATAAAAGTGTCTTTAACCTAGCCAAATTTATGTCAGCACTAAGAATTTTGTTCCGTCATAAAAAGAATATAAAGTGAAATAACTAAAAGATACATTTTTATTAATTTGAGAGAATATTAAGGGATTTACATTATTTAATAAATTATGATTGAAAGTAAGATCCTAATTAATTTTATTTCTTATATTGATATTGATCAGAGATGAATGAACTGCGTGTTGGCAGCTAGTGAGTTAATAAAACCCAAACCCACCTGCAGCTAGCATGTATTTATTTCCCATTATTGAATTCCAAGTGCCAAAGGAATATAACAGGAACTAGGATTTTTTGTCAATATCAAAATTTATTTTTCCTTTTTTCTTAAATAAACTTTGCTGGACAAAATTTTAATGAAGTGTAGCAAGGAAGAAGGAAGGGGCAATGTTTGTCCCAACATTAATAATATCTGTTGGTCCCAGTCCTACCCAGCAACTGGAAAATTGATTGCATCCACCAAAACCTGCCGACACTTCAAATTTATCCAACCATTACACGTGCTCGTTTGCACTTACAATTTAATTCAAAGAATTGATAACAGAGTTGTCAATTGGTTCGGATGAAATCGGAAAGGGATTGTCTTGAATGAGAACGAAAAATTATCTCAAATCTTGGATCAAAAATACAAAAATTTAAAATTTAGGATAAGAAATCGACCCAAATCCTGGCCCGGTTTTTTATTTGGTATAGAACATTGTCACAAATCCCGATTGAAATTTTTAATTAGGGCGAAAAATCATTCTGAAACTCTTACCAAGATCCTGAATCTCGCTCAAGATTCATGATTTATTACCATCGAGGTTTTGATGGCAACAACAATCAAGATTCTGACGGTGTATGAGCAAATTGCCACAGGTAACAAAGAAAGAATGTGTCCCAAAAGAGTAAAGAGCAATAAAGATTAATTGTTACATTAGACAGAAGAGATCAACACAAATGCAAATGTATAATAAATAGACACGTTATTAAGTTTTAGGAATCTCTAAACCAGAGAGCATGAATCAAGCTTGCTCATGCTTGGACCTTACTCCAATGTTTTGGACTTTACAAATATAATATTGGCTTGAATATGAAATGCCAAATCACACCCAAGCAAGGGAAAAAAAATCAAACTGTAATAAGAAAAATTGAAGATACAATATCCTATCTATGACAAACAACTGAAATTCAATGCCTAATGACGACTTAGTGGGACCGATATTTCAAGTAGAATATGAAATAATTTCATAAGACTGTGACACTATGGTATGGAAAGTGATCAATGACGAGAGAAAAGTCTAAAGTGAAATTTTCTTGAATCAAACAGGTACCTGTTCACTACTACTTGTCGAGGATAAAAGAGCTGATCATCTTCAATTGCACTGCTAACATGAAGTTGGGGTGCCGTGATGTGCTTTTGTTGAATCCGAGGTGATTTGTGCTTTTTTGTCTGTCGTGGTTCCATGCACTATCAGCTCATCTGCTCACCAATCAAATCAAGCCCCACAAGGAGGAAGGTCACACCCTGAAAGAGCAGGAAGTAGAAGTGCACTCCCTGTGCTGCTAGCAAGCTTCTGACAGAAGCTGTAAGTAGGAGGAATGCGAGCATCAGTTCTTTCCTGTATATCTTGTTGACCTTTTTCTTAGGTGCGGCAGCTGATTCTTTCTGTTCCTTTAACTGGGTTAATTCGGAAAGCTCACTCTCGGAAGCTCCTCTGTATAACTGTGGCTGGTTCATTGTCTTTGATTCTCTCTCAGCAGCAGCAAGTAAGTCGGATTCTGAAGACCTGCCAGCCTTCTTGGTGACAACCCATTCATAAGAGCTACCCAACTGGAATAATCCAGATACCATTGCATTGAATTTGGTCACTGACATGGTGTTCTCGAATAGGAGGTAAGGTACAATGAAAGGGAAGGCCTTTGGGGCGGGAATAATGTTGAGGAATGACATGAAAACAGGCACATAACAAATGACCCATGCGGGAAGCTCAGCCTCCGGGACAAACATGGTTAGAGGAAGAATTATGCAGAACAATGTGAAGGAATAGAAAGGAAGGATAAGTTTCCTCAATAAAAAGAAAAGCAGTATTAAGTTCGCTTTCTTCCACATTGCTATCTGCAGTATTACGGCATTCATTAGTCATATCGTAAGTTGATTAGAATAGTCCAAAACAGAATTTGATCACCATCCAAAAGTACCTTAGATCTAATAATTGCTGGAAGACACAAGCGGAAAAGTTGCATAGGGCCAGAATGCCAACGATGTTGCTGTTTCCTATAAGCTTCATAGGACTCAGGAACTTCACAAAGGACCTGAAAATTTTACATATGTAGTCAGCTTTCTAAATCATTATCAGACTATTTTGGAAAAATATGTATTTGATTTCAGTTAAATCCGTCAATAATTATAAACTAAATCTTGAAGAAAACCTAGGAGTGAAATCATATCTGTTTACTCAAACAAATTTAGATCCAAAGAGAGATTGAGTACCTTGACGTCATTAAGGAAGATGAATTTCCAACCACTGAGATGTGCACGAACAGCAATGTCCATGTCCTCCACAGTTGTTCTTTCAAGCCAGCCTCCAGACTCTTCAAGGGCTTTAATTCTCCAGACACCGGCCGTTCCATTGAAACCAAAAAAGTTTAGAAATACACCATTAACCTGTTGTTCCACCTCAAAATGAAAACACAAATTAATGTTTTGGAGGCGAGTCAGCAAGTTCTCCTCCTTGTTCACAAAAGCCCATCTAGCCTGCACCAATCCTAATTGGGGATTGTCCTGCAGCAACAAGGTATTTAACAGGCAACCAGTTAATTTTCTATGAAGTAATTTCTTAGCAAACTTCAAAGAAATGAGTAATGATTTTTTTTATTCGCCACCTTGAAATGTGGCACCGTATTTTTAAGAAAATCTGGATTAGGTTGGAAATCTGCATCAAAGATTGCAACAAACTCATAGTCCTTCACATAATCACAGCCCATTGCTGACTTAAGATTCCCAGCTTTGTAGCCAGTTCGAACCAAGCGATGACGATATATTATGTTGACACCCTTCTGGCTCCACTTAGCGACCTCCACTTTAATTAAACACTGGATGCTCTCATCATTAGAATCATCAAGAACTTGAATGAGGAAACGGTCTTTAGGCCAATCAAGTTGACAGACAGCTGAGATAGACTGCTCATATACCTGCACAAAGCCAAAGGAGAAAACCCATCAACACCGTTGATCATGCTAATTCCAGATATCCCTGCTCTACACTATATTAATATATGATGGGGACTTCCGTATAGTTCTTCAGTTAAATTGACAGATCTAGGCATTTTGACAAAATCATGCAAAATCTTTGAAATTTCTATAATTGTAACTTATACTTTTGATTAGAAGTATTCCATTTTAACTTGCAAATGTTTCTTTGAACTATATTATAAAGTTCTAAACTGCATCTTTAACGAAAATGTTTCACCCTTCTTTCTTCCGATATTCATCTTTCACTTCCAAAAGCTTTCAAGTTCAATTCCAAAATCCTAAAATACTCCTACTAATCAATTATTCTCAAATCTACAGTTACCATTTGCTAGAAGAACACAGGAATATAACACAGACCAAATCGATTTAAAACACAAAAAAGATCAAGTTCTATGTGTTACCTCTCTCTCATTGCACATAGGGATTTGAACAAGAACCATGGGATACTCAAAACAGGATCCCTCAACATCATCAGACTCGTACGGATTCCCCTCAATGGTTGGCTTAATCTTCTTGTACTTAATCCAAAAACAACCCAAACACAGCACAAATCGATCCACCGATTGGATAAGGAATAAAACAACACAGAAATTAGAGAGTGCTTGAATTGTGGGTGCAATGTAATCAGCTCTAAATGTCAACCAAGCAACATAAACCATGTGAAGCAAGCCTTGGATATCACTAGTTCTTGGCATATGCAAATGAGGGCTTCTAAAATAATGCCAGCCTTTGAAATAAGCAACTACTTCAAAAGCTAGAATTGCCAAAGCAGTGACCAAAAACATTTTAATGACAGTAAAAAGCACTTTCCCCTTTCCCATCTTCTCATTATCCATTGCAACACCTTGTCTAAAGATCAATCTTTTCTTGATGGCACCAAGCAGAGCCCAAAGGAAAGTACCTAGCCAAGCAACACAACCAACAGCACGGTGAGCTTTGAGAAGCAAAACCCATGTGACTTGCTTAGCATTTTTGCCTCTGTTCTTCTCAACCGGCCTGAATGCAGCATCTGGGCCGTTGATTTCAACAACTGAATAGTTAGGATTCTCCATCGTAACCACCACTGGAGTCCCCTTTCTTGTATCCTTTGACCACCAATCTGAAAAATCTAATTTTGGAGCCATTTTAAAACCTAAAAAACAATTTTTGTATTACAGACACAGGGAACAGACAAAATTAAAAACAAAAAACAACCCAGAAACTAAAAAACATAAATCTTCAAAACCCAGATCTTGTTTCAAGAAATGAACTAGATCCCACAATCAAATACTCAAAGAAGTAAGAACCCACTTAAGAACTTCATAGCTTCTCCATTTTACAACACAATGTAGCTATGAAAAAAGAAAGAAAAAAAAAAGTGGAAGCTTTGCGGCTCAAAGACGAGACAATCTAAAAGACACAAGCAACATTATGAGGAAAGGTATCTGAAACTGCTGCTGCTGTAAGTAAGAGTTAAGACTAAAGAGTAAGAGACCCAAAACTAAAAACTAAACAAGCACCACAAAGCCAGGCCTCCATTTAACTTTAACTAAATTGACCATTTTGTTTTATATTTTTAGCTCTCAGATTATGGTGAGATAAAATTATAGAAACTTTGCTTAACATGGGTTACGTCAGCTAAATAGACGACAATACCATCCAAGTTGACTCACAAGTTCAAAATACTTCAATTCAAACACAAAACACTCGGTGAAAAAAATCTAGATAAGGTTTCTAAACATGGTTTCTGATTCTAAGACCATTTTATTTTAATTTATATTTTAGATTATGCACAACCCAAAACTGTTAAGAATAAAATAATAATAACATAGTTTGGCTAAAATTGTTTCTAATTTTCCGGTTCCTGGTTTTTCGAGAGATAATCCTCCAGCTCCGGTTATTTATAATTTGGGTATTGTTGAAGGGAAATGCTAATGAGTGCCCTTAGGGCACTTGTTAATGATCCATTTTAGGAAATTTTTTATAGGAAAAATGAAAAAGAAATTAATGTTTTGATAATTTTTTACTTTCCCCATAAAAGTGATATGAAAACTTACCAAAAATGGATCCTTAATGAGTGACCTTAGGGCACTAATTAGCATGACCCATTGTTTAATATATTAAGTGTCTTCTTTCTAAATAATAATAATAATAATAATAACATAGAGAATGAATTATTCAACCTTTAATAAACAAATATTTTTATCAATTTGATACTTCATAAATTTTCAATACTCCATTTTAGGAAAAATAAATTGTTATTCTCTCTGCCAATGAGGTAGTGGCCTCATTGGTACCCATGTCTCTCACTTTCGAGTCCCCACAAAAGCAGTGGGGACTCAAACCTTCATCTTTAGGAGGAAGAAGTTATCTTATATGAGAGTTGATTCTCAAGTTGTGTCTTGGTTGATTTAGAATTTGTAAGTCTCGGGCTACGTCTCGGTTAATTTCTGGGCAGTGCTATAATTGTATGTATCTAGAATCCCAGTTGATAGCATATTGTAATATATGTAGTTTGTAATAATTCAAAAAAAAAAATGTTATTCTCTCTTCTTTTTGTTTTTGTTTATTTAAAAAAATCTCAATTTTACTCTTGCTTCACTCTAGGTATAAGTATAATGTAATAATATGTTCATAAATGAAAATTAATTATAAGATTATTGTTTTTATTATTGGTATGGTTATTATCAATTTCTACTTTAGAGATAAAGAAATAATAAATTGATAAGTATTGAAATGTAATTTTTCACTATTATATCTTTACAAAAATTTATATTTTATTATATATTTTTTATTAACAAAAATGTAAGAAATTATAAGGGCATATAAAGATATGGTAATATATATAATATTTTGTGTCTCTATTTATTAAAATAGTGAAATAAAAATTATTACTATTCACTAAATCATGTCGGTTATGTTATTTTTGTCTTGGCATAACTTTATAAATATGTAATGGGGCTAACTGCATAAGTTTGGTTATTAGTTGTTTTGGTCACTTTAAGGAACTAAATTAAGGGCAATATTATATTCAAGTGCAAGTAGTATTAGGTTATATGGCATATAATTATGGAGGAATTAAAAGAATGGGAAAAGTAATAAATGTATGATATCTCCAAGATTAAAATTGATTTTTTAAGAGAATCATGATTGATTTTATTAATCAAATAATTAATGTGGCATAATCTCATCTATCGTCTTGCTCTCATTAAATATTTGCTTAAATCAATAATGATTAGAGTAGGTAATTATGAGCAAATTAGCCAATAGTGAGATTGTAACTACTCCATGTAAGGTGACAAAACGAATCAACGAATCGAATTTGTATCGAATCTTAAACGAATCGAATCAAAATGTGATAAATTCGTATTCGATTCATTTATTAAACGAATCATAATATCATGATTCGTATTCGATTCGTTTATTAAACAAATCGAATACGAATATTCGTTTAATCATTATATTATTTAATATCATAATTTATCATAATTGATTTACATTAATTCTTCATAAATATATACATATAATATATTTATTAAAAATATCTCACAAAATATCGAAAATATTATTTTCTTTCTACGGTAATTAGCCATAATTTGTCGAATCTTAATTGAAAAATAACAATAACTAGTAAAATAAAATAATAAAACGAATAAACGAATCAATTAACTTAAATTCGTATTCAATTCGTTTAATAAACGAATCGAATCGAATCGAATTGACCCATTTATTAAACGAATTCATTTTTTTAAACCTGTATTCGCTTTAAAGCGAATCAAATAGAACAATAAACGAATCATGACCCAAATTACCACCCCTACTTTCATATGGGATGGGGAGTCAAGAGTCAACATTAGTGGAAAATAATTTAAGTGCAAGTGTGCATTAGTTGGTTGATTTTATTCTAAATAATTAAAAATATATTTGGCTTACTAAATTTTCGAATAAGTGAAGTGACTATATATTTGTGAGCAGATCCAATTTGTTCTAAGTTAAGATATCTAAATTATGTGATTATAGTTATAAATTTCATGATTAAATAATGAAATTATGAACTGATGACTTAGCAAAAGCATTGAAGCTTGAAGAAGTAACCAGAAGTATTAAATTTGATTGTGATTGTGTTACCTAATTTTCTTTTTTTTTTTTTTCCATTTATGTGAATGTGACAAGGGTTATCATCAGCTTAACTTTAAGTTGGTGAACTTAATTTGTCAAGAAAAGAAAATGAAACAAGAAATTTGAGTTGGATTGTGTAATTATTCTCAGTCTCATTTTAACTTTATCATCTTCTCAAAAGTTTCTTGACATTTGTTTGTGCTCTTTCACCAATTACAATGAAAAGACAAAAGTCCCATGTTTTCTTGTTGTCTTGTATCGATTTAATCCAATAAACCTAATCAATTAAATTTTTGGAGTATCCAAATAAAGCTTTGGCGAGTAAGTTATAATTATTGGATTCAATGATTAGGGTATAGTTCTAATGAATCATTATTTAATATAACATCCACCTATTCTTTATTAACTACCTCAAATTTTTTGTTAACATTTCTAATTTTTTTCATTATTGATATCTAAATTTTCAAGTGCTATTAAGTTGGAGGCTAAAAATGAAAACTTGTGAGATACAAAAAAAACTTATGATTATATCCGAAAATTTGAGATTTTTGAACATAGAAATTGAGAGAGATATAGTACTAGATAATATTATATTGTAATCATTAATAAATAAGTTAGCAAATGAGTCGAATTTGGAAAAAATTTCTTTAAGTATTGTTCATTAATATTTTCATTTTTTTAAAAAAAAAAACCTAATTTGTTATACTTTGAATTAATATTTTTATTGTATGATCACATACCTGAACTTATATAAATAACACTTGAATTATAGTTAGACTTTTCAAAACCCGACCCCTTTATCAACTATAAGACTCATTATCTAGAGTTTAATAAGGTTTTTACACATTAACATCGTATGATTCATCCAATAAAATATAAAGCTATTGATGGGGATTTTTGAGACAAGGTATTTGAACAGTTCGGTAATGGCTGAGAGAGAACTTTCATTTTCAGAAGGATCAGGTGTTCAGAGGGTATGAGTTGTTTCACGACCCGACGCGGAACCCGGATCCAATTTCCCGGATCTTACCGACCAGAGGACACAGTCCGACGCAGATTTCAGAGACCGACATTATGAGAACCAAGGCTGACCACAATAGACCGACGGCTTGGTTTGGTTATCTCTCATTTTGGAACAAGTTGATGAGTTCGAATATTTTGGGTCAGGACGGGAACAAATTGTGTAGTTCGGCAGATCATCATTCCGACCTCTGGAAGACCGACGTGTGACTGTGGAATTTTAGACCTTTCTCTCTCACACATACCAATATTTGAAAGCTCATTACAGGCTGGTTTAGATATGTTGCGTGTGGCAGTGCACAAAACAAGTTGATGTGACAAGCCGTAAGGTGGTAGATTTACTTTCGGCGAAGACAATTTTGGGGCAGAGAACCCGTCAATCAATCTGAAGTTCACGTGGGTGACGACATGGAAGCAGGGGAATAATGTTGTAACTCATTGAGTATATAAATGAGAATTAGTTTCATTTGTAAGGAGATAGTGAAATTAATAACCAAAATTTGTAACGAAAGAATGAACAACACTTGTAAAAACACCACAAACAAACAGCTCGGTTTTCTTCGATTCCGTCCATAAACAGGTCAAACGAGCTAGTTTCCGTAATAAAAGCAACCCATCACTTTGTGCCCGTGGACGTAGGCTGGACTTACTCGTCAAACGACGTTAAATACTCTTTGTCGATCTTTATGTTTTTCTTGCCTTTTTGCTACATTTGCTTTTGGTCCCCCATAACTAAAAAAATTCAAGGTTGAAGGAGGATCGTCTCATGAGAGTTATCCCCAAACTACCTCTGGGATGAAAATCACCCGTCAACAGTTGGCGCCGTCTGTGGGGAAAGAGCAAAAAGCAACTTGCGTAGTAAGACAATGGCAGAAGGCGGAAGCCATGGGTCGTTGGAGAGTTCAGCAGCAGAGTGGTTTGAGAAAAAAAAAATGGACAAAAGGGAAAAGGAACGTGGGAAAATTAGTCAGAATGGAAAGAGGAAAGGGTTTGTAAGGGGATTGAAGGTTGACGATAGTGGCGAAGATGGCGGAAGAGTGCATCGGGAATTGGGACAGCAGCAACTCCCCCTATTGAGTTGTAGAATGAAATGTAATGGGTGACATTTGCCTGCACCGGTCGCAGCTGAACAAGTTCCTCCGAGAAGAAGGTACTACGCATGTTCGGCCTGCCAGGTCATCAATTCCACGGCCAAGATAATCCTCAAGGATCGGCCAAGGAACAAGTCGACTGAGGGAACGAGGTCAGCATCTGTCAGGGTCCTATCGATTCAGCGTAATAGCTTCTCCGAATGAGAGGAAATGATAAAAATCGCATGAGGAGGGCCATAAGGAGTCTGAACAGAATATCACAGCTAGGCTCCCAAATTTGCTCAGGAATAGTTTTGGAAGGCCCCGTCGGGGGATTCCTGTCAACACGGTCTGGAAACAAGTTCAGAAGGATCCGAAGAAGCTCGGACTAGAAGATGTGTCGGACTCCAAGACAAGAAACATAAAATGATTGTAAAGGCCTCTCTTAAAATGACCCGCAAAGAGTTGTAAGAAGGACAACATGTCCATTGAATATGAATAAAACTTTATATTTTGAATTAAGAAACTTGTCTATTTTACTTGTTTATTAATTGAATGCGAAAGTTATGTTCAATATTCTTGGGATATACTCGATGTGAAGGGGTGATCGGTAGTTAGGAAGGGCACCAAGCCCGTGGCACGCCAATCTCGGATGTCATTATCAAACCCCCGGATAGAAGTGTTTCGACCTGACTTCTTTTACCTTTGAGGATCCAGAACGCATCAAGGGATGAAGTACATGTGGAAAAACGCGAACCCCTCACGGCACATCAATCCCGGGTATCATTATCAAACCCCCGAGGCTGGAGCACTACTACCCCATGACTCGCATATTTGAAGACTAGTTCGGGTAAACCGGACCCATGGAAGTTTTTTCCCCTACGCGTTGGCTGGTGAATCCCATTGAGAACCATATTGGGGCAAGATTGTTAACTTAGGTAAACCGGACCCAGAGAGGTTTCTTCCCCTACGAGTTGGCTGGTGGGTCCCTTTGAGAAACACCATGGGAAGGCGCAAACAGGGTGTCTTCTTCCCCCGTGGGGTATCTGTCTGACCGCCCCAGATCAGAAGAAGCATGGCATGAGGAGGTTTATGCCCTCATAGCGCTTGCAGGCTCTAGAGCCGCCCAACATGAGGAGGTTTATACCCTTAGGGTCTCGGCCGCTCACCGATCTGTAGCCCGGCTAGCCGGGACACTGAATTATAAGGTTTAGAATTATGTTTTGTGAAGCACTAGGCATGACGCTGCCTTGGGGCCCCCCGAGTTATTATCTTTTCGGGTTTGTGTGGAGTATGTGCTAAGTCACCTCCATTATGCTAACCTTGTCTTGTTCCACTTTTTGTTTTTGCTGATGCTTGGCAAATGGACGCCTGCGCCGGGATCCACGGAGCCTCAGAGTTTAAAATTCTTCCCTCGTGATTAAGTCTCATATGTTCCACCAACTCGGGGCTGGATTCGTTCTGCCGAGACTGTTATGTTTCACCAGCTCAAGGTTGGATTCTTTCCGTCGAGACTGTTATGTTCCACCAGCTCGGGGCTGGATTCATTCCACCGAGGCTGTTATTTCCACCAGCTCGGGGCTGGATTCGTTCCGTCGAGACTGTTATGTTCCACCAGCTCGGGGCTGGGTTCATTCCACCGAGACTGTTCTGTTCCACAAGCTCGGGGCTGGATTCGCTCCGTCGAGGTTTTATGTCTCATCAGCTCGAGGTCGATTTACGTCCCACCTAGTGCATTATGATCGGCATGGGGATGAAGCATTCCCCCATGGCAAGATCTTGTTGGTCCGGGGAGGTAACATTCCCCCGGAAGCCAAGTGTTTCTTCGGCTTGGGGTCGGGTTATATCCCATCGAGTGCTTTTGTCAACGTATCAGGGACAATAAATTCCCCTAATTACTGGATTCGAAGTGGTTGGGATCAATATTTCTTCTCATATTCAGAATTAGAAGAGCAAGATAGTGAATGGAAAGCATAAATTTAGTTAAGTATGGGGAGCAGAAAGTGAAGCATTCAAAAAGAGGGTGGCAAAGAAGAAATTGTGCATTATTATTACAAAAGAAATTAGTGTATTATTTGGTACATATGGCCCCTTTCGGGTCACCCTCATTCATCAGACTACACAGGGGCAACTATTTCTTCTTGGCCGGGCCCGGGTGGCAGGACCTCTGGTGTAGGCGCAGTAGGAAGGGCCTTGATCTCAGCTTGGGAGGCAGGAGTGGCTTCAACTATTCCTGCTTCAGGTGCTTCAGAGGCACAAACAGGAGCCTCATGCTGTATCTCCTCAGGAACCAAGGACATGGGCACGGCAGAAATGGGCTCAGGATCCGGGATTCCATCTAAGTGAAGGGCAAGAAGTTTACGAGCCTCGTCCTCCGGGAGCTCCCCTCTGCAGAATCGAATGGCAACATGGAAGGGTCTCATGTCCACCCCGAGCATCACTATCGGAATGATTTTAGCACAGTCACCAACCCCGTCGAGCCTGACGTTCTCCAGCTTAACCTCCAGTTCAGCTTCTCTCTTCTTCAGCTCCTCCCGAGCCTGATCCATCTCTTTGGTCATTGCTCTCAGTTTGGACTCCGAAATCGCCACCTCCCACCTCAGATGTTTGGCTTCCTCTTGGGCATCCTCCATATTTTTCTTGGCAAGGGCAGAGGCATTGCGGAGGGACTCATTCAATACGATGGCCTCGGCCGCGGCCTGCAAGAGAGTTTTGTTTTCTTCCTTATTTTTGGCCAGTTCGGCCTCCCGCTCTGTGATTTGGCTTTGAATCCTATGTACATGGCCCCCCTCGGACAAAAGACTCAGGAGTAGGTCCCGATTTCGGGCCATCACGTAGCTTGCCTGAAAGAAATGAAGAAGAAGTCAGAAATCAACAAGTAAAAACATGGAACGGAAATGGTGAAACATGTTTACCTCGACCATTCGGGCTGTGAACCCGATAATCACTTCCTCGGGGGAGAGGTCCTCGAACTTCAGGATTTGCTCGATAGGCACTATGTCAGATAGCAGGTTGAACACCGGCACTAGATGATAAGTGACCTCATTGACCTTTTCGATGAGGTCATCCACCCCCAGTACCATCGCTCCATTTCTAGTCTTAGGGGGGACCTCGACAGCTCCCATTTCGCTCTGAACAGTAGACCTCCTGACTAAGGGCTGCTCTTTTTCATCCTCCTCTTGCAGTTCGACCACTTTGTCCCCAAGCAGGCGACGATGTTTGCTCGCGGACCTGGATGATGTAGAAGCTAGTCGGGTCGTAGGACCCAGTGCCGCCCTTGCAGGAGAAGATGTGGGTTGTACAGTTGGGCGGGCAACCACGTTGGATTTCCCTTTGGCCTCCGCAGCGATCGACCGTTTCCGATAGCTCTCGGCTTCTCCCTAGACGGGCTTCTTGGTTAGAGCTTTGAGGCGCTCGAGGAACTTCACTGGTTTTGACAATCCTGCAAAACACAAGGCAAAGAGCATGGTCAGTCTCTGAATTCAGATAGCTTCATTCACATTTGGGTTGAGCACAATGGATCAGTCAGAAGGTCAGATGAAACTACCTAGTCATCTCGGGGCCTGTGGGGGTACGCTCTGAATAAGGCCCGACTCCACAAAGGCCGCGACATTGAATATTTTTCTCCAATGACCGATGAAGTTTCGGGCCATCATAATCCTAGTTAGGACTTCGTGGGTAACCTTGGGAGGATCCCTCCAGCAGGCTGAGAAGGATTGGTGAGTTAGTATTTTTTCATAAAAATTAAGAAAAGAAACTAAGGGTTCGATTCCTAACCTCCCGCTCTGAAGACGTCTGGGACCTCTGTCTCCTCTGAGCACGTTGGCCAGGATCGTCCCCAATCGCCCGAAGCCCAAAACCAAGGGTCCTTGAAGTGTTTATTGGTCTGGGGTAGGTCGTTGATGATGGCAGGGACGTCGACATATGAAGAAAGGTAGTACCAACCGTGATGGGATCTTGGGTTGGCTTTCAGTTTGTACAGTCTTTTTAGCTCCTCGAAGGTCAGTTCTCCGAGGCCTGCTTGGTGTCAGATCACATATAAGCCGGCCAATATTTTTCAGTTGTTCAAGTTTAGCTGGCAGGGTGTAATCTCCATCATGGCTAGCATCCCCGCAAAATATGGTTGAATGGGCACCCGAAGACCGCACTCGAAAAAGGAGGGAAGAAGGGCCACCGAACCGGAGTCAGGCTGGCTCGCGCGTTCAAGCAGACTAGGGACCTCAAGAGCAATTTCAATTGGGTTTTGTACTGATGGCAGAGTACGCCCAAGGCCTCTTCCGTGATGGTAGAAGGTCGGTCCATGTCTAAGGCAGAACAGTCCAATTCACTCGGTTCAGGGTCATTCCGAGGAATTCTGTAGTGATATGTGTCATTTTCTTCTTGAGATGGGGTTGGGGTGGTATCTAGCTCCTCTAGGCTGGGTGATCCCGAGCTGGAGGAGGATTCTTCAGTACGGGGAGGCTGAGGTTTTATAGGCTTGGCTGAGGAAGATTCGACGTCTGATATTCCTGACAATCGCAATGGACGAGTGGGTCAGTTAATGGTTAGTTCGAGGCACCGCGGGCTCGAGAGCTGCTCTAACTTCTGGGAACCTAGGCCTAAAGTCTCTAAATGTCCTAACAATGGCCACACACATCAAGTCTCTTCCTAAAAACACCAAAACCAAACACAAAACATAGAAAACCCAAAACACATACATCCTACCCTACTACCCGTCCTCCAACCAGATAACGTATGCGTCATACACTCAATATCCCACCCGAAATACACTTTGAAATATAAAAAAGGTGAGCATGTTAGAAGAAGTGAAGAACAAACAACAATAATCAAACGGGCATTTGCAAGCAACAGACAGTTATGGTGGATTACAGTGTTTAAAGAAGAAGGAAATGGGTCGAGCAGAAACTTAATTGGTTTGAGTAGATGTGCTGATGGACTGATTTGGTCGGGCTTGGAGATTATTGGTTTCAGGAACGATGAAGCTCTGGCACTTTAGAATTCAGATTTTCGCAAAAGAGAGAAAGAAGCGTTGCTTAGCATTCTTATAGTCATCTCGGGGCATTTCTGGCCATCGGATCGGGGAGAGTCTTCGGATGTGCGCCGCGTGTCGCCTTCGGGCTCCATCTGCTCAGAGCGAGATAGACGGTTGGGATTGAAAACTTTTCGACTGCCTCGTGAATAGTCGATCATTTTGGTTTTTGGCGGGAAGACCACGGATGTTTGACAAGTGTCACGCTCGGGCTAAACCCTAGAGGTGATTTGATAGGCATTTAAGAGGATGTGATGGCTTACGATTCTCGAGGGATGGCTACCATAAAGGTAAAAAGGGTTTTTACTTCAGGTTGGAGAGTCGTTTGAAAAGACATCAGAATCTTTAGTATCCGAGCACATGAAGATGATCGAGGACGACCTTATTGAAGACCAAAGTGGTTTTTTGGATGGTTCCTAGAACCGACCACCAACTGACTGATATCACATCCGATTTTGTAGTTCCCGGCACCAACCCGTACACTCGTTGGTACCGAGAACTAGGGGACAGATGTTGATGGAGATTTTTGAGACAAGGTATTTGAACAGTTCGGTTAGGGCATAGAGAGAACTTTCCTTTTCAAAAGGACAAGGTGTTCAGAGGGTATGGATTGTTTCTCGACCCGATGCGGAACCCGGATCCAATTTCCCAGATCTTACCGACCAGAAGACACAGCCCGACGTAGATTTCAGAGACCGACAACATGATAACCAAGGCCGACCACAATAGACCGACGGCTCGGTTTGGTTTTCTCTCCTTCTGGAACAAGTTGATGAGCTCAGATATTTTGGGTCAGAACAGAAATAATTTGGGTAGTTCGGCAGATCATCTTTCCAACCTCTGGAAGACCGACGTGTGATTGGGGTAGTTTAGAAATTTCTCTCTGACACATACCAATATTTGAAAGCTCTTTACAGGCTGGTTTAGATATGTTGCGTGTGGCAGTGCATAAAACAGGTTGATGTGACAAGCCGTCAGGTGGCAAATTTGATTTCGGCAAAGACTGTTTTGGGGTAGAGAACCCATCAAACAACCGGCAGTTCATGTGGGTGACGACATGGAAGCAGATGAATAGTGTTGTAACTCCTTGAGTATATAAAGGAGAATTAGTTTCATTTGTAGGGAGATAGCGAAATTAATAGCCAAAATTTGTAACTAAAGAATGAGCAACACTTGTAAAAACACCACAAACAAACAACTCGGTTTTCTTCGATTCCATCCATAAACAGGTCGGACGAGCTAGTTTCCGTAATAAAAGCAACCCCTCACTTTGTGCCCGTCGACGTAGGCTGGACTTGCTCCGCCGAACCACGTTAAATACTCTTTATCGATCTTTGTATTTTTCTTGCCTTTTTGCAACATTTGCTTTTGGTCCCCCATAACTAAACAAATTCAAGGTTGAAGGAGGATCGTCTCAGGAGAGTTATCCCTAAACTACCATTGGGACGAAAATCACCCGTCAACAAAACCTTTTGAGTCTTTCTCTATAAACTGGTGATTGTATATAATTATTATTTTTTAAAAAAAAAATTGGGCAATTATTTATGGATCTGTCCTGCTGGATGTGATATAATTTTTTTTGAATCAAATCCACAACTAACTTCAAATTCAGCAATGAGCTGGAGAAGTATGGATGTTAAATTCTTTATCACTCACAATCAGGCGATCAATATATATATATATATAATATATATATATATATATATATATATATATATTATATATATATATATAGATATATATATATATATTGTATTTTTGTATTATTATTATTATTATTATTATTATTTTGAGTGAATGTGATTAGAAAGAAAAGGGTTTCATCATCATTCATCAAAATACATAAACCAAGTGCACACATTGTGACATGAAAGCAAAATAAAAAATCTTATCATTTTGGCACACACCGGACCTCCGCCATTAAATTTAGCTTCGTCAAAGTTTTATTTTTTGTATGAATTAAGTCCACCCAAATTTTTTTTTTTAATTATGAGTGATCAACTACTTATAAATAAACCTTCAAATTCAATCCTAAATAATATAAGATTTTACAATTCATCAAAGAAATTGGAATGAAGGGAAGCAATCACCCACAAGCAATGCCCTACTTGAAATTAAAGCCCACCACATATGCTTCCCAAAATTTACATTTCTTATGCCTAAAGTTAAAATATAAATAATTTAAAGTTCTAATGGGACCTACAAATTTGTAGATATTTGATTTCTCCTTTTCAATAGTTATTATCTCAGCTTGACTAGGGCCAGCTCTATGGACAAATAAATTAGGCAGCATTGGGCTGAATTAAGGCCCCATTTTATGTGCAATTATTATATTTTTATTATTTTATGTGTAATTTAACATAAAATAATTTTTGTGTTTGAGTATGAAAAGGCTCAAATAATTTTTACCCCAAGAGCTAAAAAATATCTTAAGTCGCCCCTGCTTCTGACTGGGATGCTTTTTAGTTTCTATTGAACCATTGGCTTATGACTCCATGACTAATTTTTTTTCCTGGGAAAATTTCTTTTGAATCAGATGTAGCGACAAACTCTTTCGAATTAGCCAACCAAGAGCCGCTCGTTCATGGGTCGTTCGAATGTCTTATGATGGGAATGTTGTCCAATATGTGTCATCAAACAGTAATATAACTTGCAATCAAACAGATCAAAACAACAAAAGTAGATCTAGATGCATGAAACCCTAAACCAGAAAACCATTAAAACAAACCAGAAAATGTAGATCACAGAATTGTCCAAGTCGAGATGATCTCTGTCCTTAAGAACTTATTGGCTCCGTCACGGGTGCTTTACGGATTCGTTTTGCCAACGTTCTCCCAGGATTACTTGGAATCTTCTTGTTCAAGGAGCACTCCTTAACAAGTGTATGAACTAGGAATATGGTGAAACTCTCTCAAAAACAAAGGAAAACAATGTCTCTTCCCAAGCAAAAATCGGATATCTTTCTCGCTTTTTATTTTGGATATCAAGCCTTCTTATATAAGGCATGGAAGGGTGCCAATAGGGCACCCTTTGGGATGGGGTGCAACCCCCCAAAGGGTTGTACCCCTCACAAGCACCCAATCCAATCCAAAAGACAGAATTACCCTTAATGAAGAATTTCCTACAATCCCCCACAATTCTTCAAATATCCACGGAGACATTTGAGAGAGTTACCATGAACTAAAGCTGCATCGAAATAGGTAGCTTTCGCCTTGAACCTTTCCTAGTGAGTGACAATCGGATTTACTTGGCAAACCAGTGACCCATAGTCTTGAACTGTTCTGCCGTTGGTGTAAACCAAGACAATTGCCAACACACAGCTTTAATTCGACCATTTTCCCGTTCTACGGTTGTGTTCATTTTGGCCCTGAACAACGGTCATGGATTCATCAAGCACTTTAGGGTAACCCGCCTTTAAAGGTTCCCATGGAAGCGGCCTCACTTCTTACTTGAAATAGGTGATCTGCTATGAAGAGGTAATCTGTCTTTACCCCCATTAGGACTCATCTCCTAATATAGTGATCATTAAAAGCCTTAGCTTATCTTAACCAATGACAGACAGCACTCAGCGTCATTATCGGAATGGGAAAGAGTACGAAACTCTTCAGTGCTCGTTTTGAATTGCACAAAGTTTCTGTTGTCCCTTTTGAACCTAGATCTTGGGATCTCCAGTCAACTAGGTTGGGTTTCCACAGTGACAATTCTTAGATGATAGGCTTCAAGCCCATTCCCCTCGATGACTTCTCAACTTGCTCTCGAGGTAAACCTTTAGTTAGTGGATCCGCTAGGTTTTCCTTCGACCTGACATAATCGATCGTTATTATGCCACTTGAGAGCAGTTGACGTATGGTATTATGTCTCCGACGTATGTGTCGAGACTTACCATTATACATTGTATTTTGGGCTCTCCCAATAGCCGATTGGCTGTCACAATGTATGCTTATTGCTGGCACCGGTTTGGGCCAACTAGGAATATCCTCCAGGAAGTTTCTAAGCCATTCTGCTTCTTCCGCAGTTTTGTCTAACGCTATGAATTCTGATTCCATATTAGACCGGGCAAACACGTTTGCCTCGAGGATTTCCATGACACGGCTGCATTACCAAGTGTGAAAACAAATCCACTCGTGGATTTGGAATCCACCGTATCAGATATCCAGTTAGCATCGCTGTAACCCTATAGTACAGCAGGATATCTCTCGTAATGTAGCCCATATTTTGAAGTTTCTCTCAGATACCTCAAAATTCTTACTATGGCTTTCCAGTGGTTGTGTCCTGGATTACTCGTATATCTGCTAAGCCGATTCACAGCTTGAGCGATATCAGGTCGTGTGCAATTCGTGAGATACATCAGACTTCCGATGATTCTCGAATACTCTAGTTGCGATATGCTTGAACCAGTATTCTTTGATAAATGAAGAGTTAGGTCTACAGGGGTTCTAGCCACGTTTAGATCCCCTTTGATATATTTATCGAGTATCTTCTCAATATAATGAGTCTGTGATAGTATATATCCGTCTGATATCCTAGAAATCTTTATTCCTAGGATCACATCAGCTATCCCCATATCTTTCATATCAAATCTGCTGGATAACACGTTTTTGGTAAACTTAATCATTTCATGATTACTACCAATTATCAACATATCGTCTACATAGAGACACACAATGACATATCCTTTTTGAGTTGATTGGTGTACACACACTTATCACACTCATTGGTTTTAAACCCATTTGACAACATTTCTTTGTCAAATTTCTCATGCCATTGTTTCGGTGCTTGTTTTAATCCGTACAAGGATTTTACAAGTTTGCACACCTTATGTTTTTGTCAGGAACACTAAACCCTTCTGGTTGTTCCATGTAAATCTCTTCATCCAATTCACCATTCAAAAATGTCGTCTTTACATCCATTTGATGTATTTCAAGACCAAATATAGCTGCTATGGCTATGAGCATTCTTATCGATGTGATGCGAGTCACCGGTGAATATGTGTCAAAGTAATCGAGGCCTTCCTTTTGTCTATAACCTTTTATGACAAGTCTTGCCTTATACTTATCTATTGATCCATCCGTTTTCATCTTCCTTTTGAATATCCATTTGTAGCCCAGCGGCTTACAACCTGGCGGAAGATCAACCAACTCCCAAGTATGGTTCTGTAGGATTGAATCAATCTCACTGTTAATAGCCTCTTTCCAAAGAGGTGCCTCCGGAGAAGTCACAGCTTCTTTATAACTTTGAGGCTCATTTTCTAACAAGTATGTTAGAAAATTGGGACCAAACGACTTAGACGTTCTAGCTCTTTTGCTACGTCTAGGCTCGATTGTCTCAGCATTTACACGTTGATCTGATTCTTGGTCAACTTGATCACTGTCCTCGACAGTATCAACTGTTCTTTTGAGAGACCCAGTTATTTGTCTTTCCTTACAAGGAAACGTCTCTTCAAAAAATATCGCATTCCTTGACTCAATTATCATATTTGGATTGATGTCAGGAATCTCCGACTTGTGTACCAAGAATCGATACGCACTACTGTTGTGAGCATATCCAATGAATACACAGTCAACAGTTTTGGGTCCTATTCTAACCTTCTTAGGTTTAGGAACCATTACTTTGGCAAGACACCCCCCCACACTTTGAGGTATTTGTAGGAAGGTACGAAACCTTTCCACAATTCATATGGTGTCTTGTCAAGTCTTCTGTGAGGAAGCTTGTTCAGAACGTAGTTCGCGGAAAGCAAGGCTTCCCCCCACAAGTTCTGGGGTAGACCCGAACTTGTCAACATGGCATTCATCATTTCCTTCAACGTTCGTTTTTGCGCTCCACAATTCCGTTCTGTTGAGGAGAATATGGAGCAGTGGTTTCGTGAATAATTCCGTGCACAGAACAATATTCACCGAATGGTGAAACATATTCACCACCTCTATCACTCCTGATTCTTTTGATTTTCTTGCCAAGTTGATTTTCAACTTCGCTCTTATAGTGCACAAAGCTCTCAATAGCTTCTGCTTTGCTTCTCAGCAGGTACACATAACAAAACCTTGTGCTATCATCGATAAAAGTGACAAAGTACTTTTTACCACCTCTTGTTTGAACAATATTCATGTCACATACATCGGTATGTACAAGTTCTAGCGGTTCAGAACTGCGTTCTATAGAATGAAATGATGTTCTATGCATTTTGGCTTCAACACATGCTTCACACTTATGTTGGCTATCAATTGCAATTTTAGGTATAAGGTCCATGTTAATTAATTTATGCATGGTATCATAATTAACATGTCCTAACCTCCCATGCCATACATTCTGCGACACAATAATATAAGCAGACGAACTAGCTTTATTAATAGCACGATTAACAGTCATTACATTTAGCTTGAAAAGGCCCTCAGTTAGGTATCCTTTTCCTACATACATATCATTCTTAGTCAATACAAACTTGTCAGAAACAAATACAAGCTTAAAACCAGCCTTACTAAGAAGAGAGCCCGAGACTAAGTTCTTCCGAATATCTGGAACGTGCAGTACATTCTTCAATGTTAGCTCCTTTCCGGATGTCATCTTCAGAACCACTGTGCCTTGTCCAACCACCTGAGAGGTAGACGAGTTTCCCATTGTCAGATGATCGCCGCCATCGACCTTCTGGTACATGGAAAACATCTTACTGTCTGTACAGATATGACGAGTAGCCCCAGTGTCTACCCACCATTCTCTCGGATTCCCAACTATGTTGGCTTCGGTTACCACTGCTGATAGTTCCATCTCTGAGATATCATCAGGCAGCTGCTAGCCTTCAGTAACATGGGCCTCATATTTCTTTTTCTGCCCTTGTCCTGAGACTTTTTGTTCCTGCAGTCCTTTGACATATGACCGCTCTTTCCACAGTTGTAGCATTTTCCCTTGAACTTCTTGTTCCCAGAGTCAGCTCCACTGTTCTTTCTCTTTTTGCTACCCTTTACACCTTCAATGATGTTGGCCTTAGACTCCAGAGTCTTGTAGCTGGCCTTCTCGGACATCCTGTTGTCCTCATCGATTCTCAATCGAACACTGAGGTCTTCAAGGCTCATCTGCTTCTTTTGTGTTTCAGATAGCTCCTGAAGTCCTTCCATGATGGAGGCAACTTTTCAATTATGGCGGCAATTTGAAACGTCTCACAAAGTTTCATTCCCTCATCCAATATTTCATGAATGATCAATTGCAGTTCACCCAACTGAGACATCACCGTCCTTGAATCTACCATCTTGTAGTCCAGGAACCTACCCACGACAAATTTCTTTTGTCCGGCATCTTCAGTTTTATACTTCTTCTCGAGAGATTCCCAGAGAATCTTCGCAGAAGTCATGCCTTGGTACACATTGTACAGGGTATTGTCAAGACCACCCAAAAGGTAGTTCTTGCATAAGAAGTCTCCAGACATCCAAGTTTGTTCTCGCTCTACCTTGGCTAATTCAGATTCACCCTCCACAGGACCCGGAGGATCTTTGAGGAATTTAGCCAACTGGAGAGTTGTCAGGTAGAACAACATTTTGCTCTGCCACTGTTTGAAATTTGCCCCACCAAATTTCTCCGGTTTTTCTCCGTGAGAGACCGGTACCGTGATATTTCCGCTAGCCATATGTAACTGGAAAATCAACAGGGTCAATTAGTCTACGAAAGATAAATTGCACAACGATCAACGAATGACCTTGCTCAAAGTGATATACAATAAGTAGATATATAAATCAATCAAGATTGGATGGAATTACTTGTGTATTATTACACTTTAAATTCTCAACCAATTATGCAACAACCAATCAATTTCAACTTTATCACTATGTGTATGCTTGTGAAAATTGAACAACTTAATAATAACTTGAATCTATACTACCAAGATTAATGTGTTTACAGTATTGACTAACCGAGTTAATATTAATTAAAGTTTGCAGTTTATGATACTTACAGGACAAAGTCGTTAGTGTCACGTTCGTATCTACGTTCGAACGAGACTGTCCAGTGTGTGTGCGTTCGTGTTGCGTTTGCTAACGCGTTCAAACGAAGTGTTTCCAGAGAGTTCACGTTCGAGTAGCGTTTGATAACGCGTTCGGACGAAGTGTTTCCAGAGAGTTCACGTTCGAGTAGCGTTTGATAACGCGTTCGAACGGTGTGATTCCAGAGAGTTCACGTTCGTATAGCGTTCGTGAACGCGTTCGAACGGAACGATTCCAGAGAGTTTACGTTTGAGTTGCGTTTAGGACGCGTTCGAACGTTCTAAGGTAGAAGGCTTGCGTTCGAGTTGCGTTTGAATACGCGTTCGAACGTTCTAACGAAAGTTCAAATATTTAGCCTTCGCGTGCGTCGGGCGTTCGAACGCCCTACAGGTTTATCATGCACAGTTCGTATTTTCCAGAAAATATTCAAACCCTAACATGCGAATTACTATCTAATAACACACTATAGCAATAAGTTCTTAAGATTGTTGTCCAATATGTGTCATCAAACAGTAATATAACTTGCAATCAAACAGATCAAAACAACAAAAGTAGATCTAGATGCATGAAACCCTAAAACCAGAAAACCATTAAAACAAACCAGAAAATGTAGATCACAGAATTGTCCAAGTCGAGATGATCTCTGTCCTTAAGAACTTATTGGCTCCGTCACGGGTGCTTTACGGATTCGTTTTGCCAACATTCTCCCAGGATTATTTTGAATCTTCTTGTTCAAGGAGCACTCCTTAACAAGTGTATGAACTAGGAATATGGTGAAACTCTCTCAAAAACAAAGGAAAACAATGTCTCTTCCCAAGCAAAAATCGGATATCTTTCTCGCTTTTTATTTTGGATATCAAGCCTTCTTATATAAGGCATGGAAGGGTGCCAATAGGGCACCCTTTGGGATGGGGTGCAACCCCCCAAAGGGTTGTACCCCTCACAAGCACCCAATCCAATCCAAAAGACAGAATTACCCTTAATGAAGAATTTCCTACAGGGAAAGCCCCTTTGTTTTTTGAAAGACACTGTTTATTAATCTAAAATAAGATTACACCTGATTTGAGGGGGGAAATACTCCCGTCAGAAACCAGTAAAATCAGAATTACAAATCGTTTTGGCTAAATTATGTGCCATTACATTTGAGTATCTAGATTTAAATTGAAAAATACAAACGGGTAACTAGACCCCAGCTTCTTTTATCTCTTGAATGATCCACTCAATCTCTTTTGTTGTTGAGAAATTACTAAGAACTAACTCAATGACATTTTTAACGCTAGATTCAACAATGAAAACCAAAAATTCGTTGACTTTGCTCACTAGATTCCAAACAGAATAGCCTCAGCTTCTGCCCCATCTATATCCTCAGTAAAAGGGATCGTTCTAGTTCCAGCACCAATAATCAAACTATTACAGTCTCTCATAATCATGCCTAGGTGATTGGTTTTGGACAAACTCTTAAGAATCGTGACTTACTCACATGGATACCTAAACCCATTTATGGTACACATACGGGCCTATAGATCATATCTTGATACATAATTGATTAATAAGTGCATCGGTCCACATCCAATGAACATCTAGTGGTTAGACCATGAAAGGTCTTTGACATATATGACATCAAAGTGTGGAGGATCACACACAAAATGAATATTATCCTATAGTTAAAGGATCACATATGCTACTCGACTCGTGGAGATTCCTATTGACGGTGATGTGTACTTCCAACTATTAGAAATCATATGTGAGTCATTCAGTATTTGCTTCAACGAATACCCACATGTCTATACGAGTTTCCCTCACTCATGATACATTAGATTAAACTATTGGAACTCCACTTCCAATATATGACATGTTCTACTCTTCCAGGTTATAAGAATTCAATTGTATTCCAAAATCAACGACTATGAATATTTACATTAAGAATAGTTTATAATAGTAATATTATCTCAATGTCGGACCACTCAGTGTCCAGTGTTACCACATGACTATTCCAAGGTCGATGTCACTCTCGGCAGATTTATATATCAATATAATATGCATTATGACATAATAACTACTATTAACAAGGTTGAAATGAAAATGTAATTATTTTATTAATAAATAATAAAATATAATGTACAATACATTATTCGAATTTGCGCTTCAAGCATAAAGTCCAACAACATACATATTATTAACTTCCAAAAAAAAATTATATACATATTGTTGGATATGTTAATTCTCTAATATTTGATGACTAAAGTGTTTAGTAAACTATTAGAGCCTTAATTTTATGCATGTATAATTAATTAGACTAATTAGTATAATTAGGGCTAATTAGGTTGTAAGACAATCCAATTGTCATTTTAGAGTTACTTATGCTACTCCATGGTGACATAAAATTATTCTAGAATGATTTTGTGGTGGCGACTCTCCCTGGTGTACTTTTGAATTTGTTAATTGCATGAATTTTAAATTAATTAGGTTTTAATGTAATTAATTGTAAAATTAATTGAAAAATATTATTGCTACACCCGCCCTACTGGTATATTTCTATCCTGGAGGGAAATTCCTTAAAGTGAGATCGTGTACTATTGAATTTAAGGCTAAACCTAAAATCTCTTTCTCAAGTTCATCTAAATTTACCATAACAATCTTATTGGTGATCAATCAACAAGAAACATTATGATCTAAATTCAATAAATAAACCAAAACATCACACAAGATATAAAATATTTCAATTTATAAAATCATCAATATTGGGTTTCATCCAACCCTAGATAATGTATTTAGTTACAACACATAACTAAGATTTCTAAATAAATAAATAATTTTAAACAAAACATCATAAAAAAGAAGAAAATAATAAACTCTTATTGAAGATCGAGCCTTCCTCTTCTTTGATGTTGAAACCAATTGCCATATGATGCTTGTTGTGCTTTTCCTTCACTCAAAGATCATCTTGGAGGCTCTGAAAATAGGGTTTTAAACTCTCTCCAAACTTCTCTCTAAGGCTTAGAACGAGCTCTCTTATATAGAGGCCTTAATTCTTTCTTCAGCAAGTTTACAGAACAGTCTGGAACGCTTGGGCGCCTTGCGACGCGCAAGCTCCAGCATCGCGATGCGCTTACATGTATTGTTGAGCGTTGCGACACTCTGAGTTTCACGTCGGGACATGATGGGTTTAGCGTCGCGACGCGCATGCGATAGGAGTTGGCATCTCTCTGGATGGTTCGTGTCGCGATGCGATGAGTTCAGCATCGCGACGCGTAAATGTTTTGCTTCAGTTGCATCGAGATGCTCAGATTCAGTGTTGCGACGCACACTGTATTTCCAATTTTACCATATTTGTTCCACATTTCATTAGTTTTGTCCTAATTTGATCCCATTGAGTCCCGATATTATTTATATCTATAAAATGAACCCAAAACACAGCAAAATGCTCACAAAACTCGAAATACTTACAAGATATTAAGTTAAAATGGTGGTAAATACTAACATATTTACCGTTTATCAGTGGGACATAACCCGACCCGAGCTTCAATAGCCTTGAGTCGTCACAATATATCGAGACTTAAATGTGAGAGAATATTTTCAATCTCCGACGTTGTATGGAGGCTAGTGAACAGCGTCCCGCATCGAGCCCTCCATTAAAGTTAAAACAAAAATAAAGACAAGACATATACCATAAATGTGACTTAGCACATTCCCCATACAGATGCAAAAGAATTAACAAGGGAGTCTGAGGTAGCGTCCTACCCCAAGCTACCCAAAACAATAATTTTGAACCTCACAGTTCAACGTCCCAGAGAACTGAGCTACGGATCGAGGGGCGGCCAATGCCATAAGATCTTTCCCATGCTAGGCAAGCCTCGAGTCTGCTAACGCCATGAAGACCCTCAGGCATTCCCCGTGCTATGTTCCTACGGATCCGAAATGGGATGGCCAGTGTCACGAGGGCATTCCCCTTTCCCGTGTTCGGCTTATCCGAGGTTACACAATGGGATAGCCAGAACTACGGGGCATTCTCCATCCATATTTTTAGCAAACCCGATGTTACACAATGGGATAGCCAGAGCTACATGGGCATTCTCCATAGTCCGAAGGGAAATGACCTTGTTGTTTCGCGGAGGAAAAATGACAACTTTACATCAATCTGAGTAAGATGTTCTGCGGAGGAAAAATGACCTTGTTGTTCGAAGCAAGATAGTTGAAATAGATGCTGAGTATGATAATTTCGAGTACTGGAAGAAACAGACACTGAAATTGGTGAAATCGTTGGAGGCTATCATCTAGAGGGAGCATACACTCATCGAGAAGTTGAGTGAAAGCATAACAAAGCTTGAAAAACAATCTTCTCCAGTAGAAGAATTGTCTCAGATTCTGAAAAGAGCAGATAATTTTCTATATTTTGTACATCAAAATGCTTTCATATAGATAATATAAGTCCAATGACAATTTATCTTTCAGTTAAGGGATTGATACTTTGCTAACCTTTATTTTCCGGGACAACGAGCTACGTTACCGCTTTATATATAACCATTTTCCAAGTTTTCATAAGAAGGTAATGATGAGTAGTAATTATATCACTATTTCCCACTCATTTGACCTAATATCTTGTTAAGTTTCTCGGATTTTGTGAACGTTTTGATATATTTTTGTGTTGTTTTGCAGATAAATAAAGTTTGGGAAGCATTTGAAGCAATTTGGGGCCAAAACAGTGAAAAATGACATAAAAGGGTAAAATTATAATTTGGCGTGTCGTGACGCCTAACGTGCGCCGAAAGTTTGCTAAAATACGCCATGACACGTGTCAAAATCTGAGTGGTCTGCTAAAATGCGCCGGATGCTAATTTGCGCCTGCCACGTGTCACTATCACAGAAGATCTACTAACATGCGACGTGCCACGTGTGACAATCATATGGTGCCGACACTCCGCATGCCACGTGTCAATTTCTCATTCGACCGCATTCAACACGTGACACGTGTCATCTACGTGACAGCCACGTGTCCACCACGTCAGCTGCAATTCAAGTCACCGTGCCACATGTCACCACGTCATCAACAACCAATCATCGCCCGCCACGTGTTAGCATCTCAGTGGATCGAATCATTTCGCGTGCCATGTGTCGGCATATCATTTGACCGAAGAAATCCGCGTGCCACATCAGCAGTCAACCTGTCAATGCGTATTTTCTCCGTGTGACAGCTCGGCGTCGCGACGCGACGCGTGGACGACCATATTGCCTATAAATTGAGCCATTTGCACCTCATTTGTTTTCGTGTTTTCCTTAGGGTTTTCTTAGACTTTTAAGGATAGCATCTATTTTTGTAAAAAAATTATAATAATTAAATTATGTATTTTTATTTTTACATTTAATTTTAGTATTTAATTTTTATTTACTTTTATGTTTTGTAATTAAATTTCCGCTAGGGTAAAAGGTGAAACATTTAAAATAATTATCTAGGTTAATCTCACTTAATTATAATATTTAAATTATAATTTAACCGGATTAATTAATGGTAGACTTTATTACCTCCTATATGGTCGGTCTAAATATAAATTACTTTACCACATATATGGCCGGTCTTTATGTGACAGATAATTACCGCCTATATGGCTATTGTAGTTGGACTAAATGGATTACCGCCTATATGGCTGGTTTTAAATGTTTAACATTATTAATTCCTGAGAAAGCAGAACAGAAAATAATTTATATATTATAATAAGTGAGCTTCCTAGATATGAAATATTAAATGTGGATCCTCTAACCCCATCATTGTCTTTTTATTCTAGGGAAGTGATGAAACACAATATTCATAAGCTTAATAATTGATTTAATTATATAAATGGTAATTCTTTAGTTTGTTTATTGAGTCTTAAGCTTAATGCTTCTTGCTGCATGATCACCAATAAGATTGATGTGGTAAAGTTAAAATGAATTTGGAAAAGAGATTTTAGGTTTCAGCCTTAGATTTAATAGTTCACGATCTTACTTGAGGAAAGATAACCATTTAATAGATTTCCTTACATGATAAGAATATACCTGTCTGGCGGGGGTAGCCATAATTGGAACTTGAACTTAATGAATTCAGGTAACTTGATTAACATAGGAATATGATTAATTTGGTTATTTTTGGTATTTGCATCTAACCATCGGAAGAGGCTTTTGCATATCTTCGTGTTCCAGGTTAGCAAACTAATTTATTACACATATATAAGAGAATCAATTCATCATTAGAATATTATTGTGTGGAATCACAACCCTAGATTTTTATGTCTTTTGTTTATTTTTCCTTTGTATTTTCTTTTGTCTTTATTTATTTATTTAAGAAATCCACATTCAACCAACAAGAAGCAATCAATCCCTTCTCACTTTAATTAGATATTTGTAAATAAATAGTATCAATAATTAATAATAAATAGAAATTAAGCTCTCGTGGGATCGATATTTTTATACTACTTGAACGATACGTACGCTTGCGTTATACGCATGTGATTACGCGCCGATCAGGTAACAACTTACAAATGAAGTACTTATTCAAGGTTTCATAGATTGATGTAAAGTTGTGTTGTCTTTCGAGCTATATGTTTTGTTTAAGTGCTGGCTTGTTACTCAAGTTCATCCTCCTCAAGTTAATATTATCTGATTGAACTGGCAGGACATTTTAAGAAAAACAGATGTTGAAATTTTTACTGGAGTTGGTGTCAAGGAATCTCAAGATTTCAAAAAAGAAGTTATGGAAAAAGGATTACCAGCAAAGAGGGAAATTACAGTTGAGACAGAATTATTGTAGGAAATTCTTCAATATATTTCATTAAGGGTAATTCTGTCTTTTTGGTTGGATTGGGTGCTTGTGAGGGGTACAACCCTTTGGAGGGTTGCACCTCATCCCAAAGGGTGCCCTATTGGCACCCTTCCATGCCTTATATAAGAAGACTTTATATCCAAAAAGAGAGATAGAAAAAGAGTTCCGAATTTCTGGAAGAGACATTTGTTTTTCCTTTGTTTTGAGAAAGAGTTTCACCATCTTCCTAGTTCATAAACTTGTTAAGGAGTGCTCCTTGTACAAGTAGCATCCAAGTTATCCTGGGAGAACGTTGGCAATACGAAACCGTAGAGCACTTGTGATGGGCCAATAAGTTCTTAAGGACAGAGATCATCTCGACTTGGACAAATCTGCAATCTCCATTTTCTGGTTTGTTTTAAAGGTTTTCTGGTTTTAGGGTTTCATGCATCTAGATCTACTTTTGCTGTTTGATCTGTTTGTTTGCAAGTTATATTACTGTTTAATGACACTAATTTAACCACAATCTTAAGAACTTATTGTATCGTGTTATTAGATAGTAACTTGCATGTTAGGGTTTGAATATTTTCTGGAAAATACGAACTGTGCATGAAAAACCCGTAGGGCGTTCGAACGCCCGACGCACGCGAAGGCCAAAAATTTGAATTTTCGTAAGAACGTTCGAACGCGTCTTCAAACGCAACTCGAACGCAAGCCTTCTACCTTAGAACGTTCGAACGCGTCCTAAACGCAACTCAAACGTGAACTCTCTGGAATCATTCCCTTCGAACGCGTTCACGAACGCTATATGAACGTGAACTCTCTGGAATCATACCGTTCGAACGCGTTATCAAACGCTACTCGAACGTGGACTCTCTGGAAACACTTCGTTCGAACGCGTTATCAAACGCAACACGAACGCACACACACTGGACAGTCTCGTTCGAACGTAGATACGAACGTGACACTACCGACTTTGTCCTGTAAGTATCATAAACTGCAAACTTTAATTAATATTAACTTGGTTAGTCATATACTGTAAACACATTAATCTTGGTAGTATAGATTTAAGTTATTATTAAATTGTTCAATTATCACAAGCATACACATAGTGATAAAGTTGAAATTGATTGGTTGTTGCATAATTGGTTGAGAATTTAAAGTGTAATAATACACAAGTAATTCCATCCAATCTTAATTGACAAATAGATTTACATTTATCGTATTAATTGTGCTATTGGAGAAGTGTAAATCTGGGTTGTGAATTGCTAAAAGATCTTATTGGAAAAAGTATTCGAAGAATATTCGTTCACTCAATCTTCCTTAAGTATCTTTAGTTGAAATTCAAGGACTTGTGTTTATTGGAACTTTCGTCAATTAGAACAACAAGTGACTACCTAGTACTTCACTTTGAACAAGATCATTCGTTGATCATTGTGTAATTTGTCTTTCGTAGACTGATTGAACCCTGTTGATTTCTAGTTACAAATGGCTAGCGGAAATATCACGGTACCGATCTCTCACGGAGAAAAGCCGGAGAAATTTGGTGGGGCAAATTTCAAACAATGGCAGAGCAAAATGCTGTTCTACCTGACAACTCTCCAGTTGGCTAAATTCCTCAAAGATCCTCCGGGTCCTGTGGAGGGTGAATCTGAATTGGCCAAGGTAGAGCGAGAACAGACTTGGATGTATGGAGACTTCTTATGCAAGAACTACCTTTTGGGTGGTCTTGACAATACCCTGTACAATGTGTACCAAGGCATGACTTCTGCGAAGGTTCTCTGGGAATCTCTCGAGAAGAAGTACAAAACCGAAGATGCCGGACAAAAGAAATTTGTCGTGGGTAGGTTTCTGGACTACAAGATGGTAGATTCAAGCACGGTGATGTCTCAGTTGGGTGAACTGCAATTGATCATTCATGAAATACTGGATGAGGGAATGAAACTTTGTGAGATGTTTCAAGTTGCCGCCATAATTGAAAAGTTGCCTCCATCATGGAAGGACTTCAGGAGCTATCTGAAACACAAAAAGAAGCAGATGAGCCTTGAAGACCTTAGTGTTCGATTGAGAATCGAGGAGAATAACAGGATGTTCGAGAAGGCCAGCTACAAGACTCTGGAGTCTAAGGCCAACATCATTGAAGGTGCAAAGGGTAGCAAAAAGAGAATGAACATTGGAGCTGACTCTGGGAACAAGAAGTTCAAGGGAAAATGCTACAACTGTGGAAAGAGCGGTCATATGTCAAAAAACTGCAGGAACAATAAGTCTCAGGACAAGGGCAAGAAAAAGAAATATGAGGCCCATGTTACTGAAGGCGAGTAGCTGACTGATGATATCTCAGAGATGGAATTATCAACAGTGGTAACCGAAGCCAACATAGTTGGGAATCCGAGAGAATGGTGGGTAGACACTGGGGCTACTTGTCATATATGTGCAGACAGTAATATGTTTTCTATGTACCAGAAGGTCGATGGCGGCGATCATCTGACCATGGGAAACTCGTCTACCTCTCAGGTGGTTGGATAAGGCACAGTGGTTCTGAAGATGACATCCGGAAAGGAGCTAACATCGAAGAATGTACTGCACGTTCCAGATATTCGGAAGAACTTGGTCTCGAGCTCTCTTCTTAGTAAGGCTGGTTTTAAGCTTGTATTTGTTTCTGATAAGTTTGTAATGACTAAGAATGATATGTATGTAGAAAAGGATACCTAACTGATGGCCTTTTCAAGCTAAATGTAATGACTGTTAATCGTGCTATTAATAAGCTAGTTCGTCTGCTTATATTATTGTGTCACAAAATGTATGGCATGGGAGGTTAGGACATGTTAATTATGATACCATGCGTAAATTAATTAACATGGACCTTATACCTAAAATTGCAATTGATAGCCAACATAAGTGTGAAGCATGTGTTGAAGCAAAAATGCATAGAACATCATTTCATTCTATAGAACGCAGTTCTGAACCGCTAGAACTTGTACATACCGATGTATGTGACATGAATATTGTGCAAACAAGAGGCGGTAAAAAGTACTTTATCACTTTTATCGATGACAGCACAAGATTATGCTATGTGTACTTGCTGAGAAGCAAAGCAGAAGCTATTGAGAGCTCTGTGCACTATAAGAGCGAAGTTGAAAATCAACTTGGCAAGAAAATCAAAAGAATCAGGAGTGATAGAGGTGGTGAATATGTTTCACCATTCGATGAATATTGTTCTGTGCACGGAATTATTCACGAAACCACTACTCCCTATTCTCCTCAACAGAACGGAATTGCGGAGCGCAAAAACCGAACGTTGAAGGAAATGATGAATGCCATATTGACAAGTTCGGGTCTACCCCAGAACTTGTGGGAGGAAGCCTTGCTTTCCGCGAACTGCGTTCTGAACAAGCTTCCTCACAGAAGACTAGACAAGACACCATATGAATTGTGGAAAGGTTTCGTACCTTCCTACAAATACCTCAAAGTGTGGGGGTGTCTTGCCAAAATAATGGTTCCTAAACCTAAGAAGGTTAGAATAGGACCCAAAACTGTTGACTGTGTATTCATTGGATATGCTCACAATAGTAGTGCATATCGATTCTTGGTACACAAGTCGGAGATTCCTGACATCAATCCAAATATGATAATTGAGTCAAGGAATGCGATATTTTTTGAAGAGACGTTTCCTTATAAGGAAAGACAAATAACGGGGTCTCTCAAAAGGACAACTGACACTGTCAAGGATAATGATCAGGTTGACCTGAAATCAGATCAACGTATAAATGCTGAGACAATCGAGCCTAGATGTAGCAAAAGAGCTAGAACGTCTAAGTCGTTTGGTCCCGATTTTCTGACATACTTGTTAGAAAATGAGCCTCAAAGCTATAAAGAAGCTATGGCTTCTCCGGAGGCACCTCTTTGGAAAGAGGCTATTACAGTGAGATTGATTCAATCCTACAGAACCATACTTGGGAGTTGGTTGATCTTCCGCCAGGTTGTAAGCCGCTGGGCTACAAATGGATATTCAAAAGGAAGATGAAAACGGATGGATCAATAGATAAGTATAAGGCAAGACTTTTCATAAAAGGTTATAGACAAAAGGAAGGCCTTGATTACTTTGACACCTATTCACCAGTGACTCACATCACATCGATAAGAATGCTCATAGCCATAGCAGCTATATTTGGTCTTGAAATACATCAAATGGATGTAAAAACGGTATTCTTGAATGGTGATTTGGATGAAGATATTTACATGGAACAACCAGAAGGTTTAGTGTTCCTGGACAAGAACAGAAGGTGTGCAAACTTGTAAAATCCTTGTACGGATTAAAACAAGCACCAAAACAATGGCATGAGAAATTTGACAAAGAAATGTTGTCAAATGGGTTCAAAACCAATGAGTGTGATAAGTATGTGTACACCAAAACAACTCAAAAATGATATGTCATTGTGTGTCTCTATGTAGACGATATGCTGATAATTGGTAGTAATCATGAAATGATTCAGTTTACCAAAAACGTGTTATCCAGCAGATTTGATATGAAAGATATGGGGATAGCTGATGTGATCCTAGGAATAAAGATTTCTAGAACATCAGACGGATATATATTATCACAAACTCATTATATTGAGAAGATACTCGATAAATATATCAAAGGGGATCTAAATGTGGCTAGAACCCCTGTAGACCTAACTCTTCATTTATCAAAGAATACTGGTTCAAGCATATCGCAACTAGAGTATTCGAGAATCATCGGAAGTCTGATGTATCTCACGAATTGCACACGACCTGATATCGTTCAAGCTGTGAATCGGCTTAGCAGATATACGAGCAATCCAGGACACAACCACTGGAAAGCCATAGTAAGAGTTTTGAGGTATCTGAGAGAAACTTCAAAATATGGGCTATATTACGAGAGATATCCTGCTGTACTAGAGGGTTACAGCGATGCTAACTGGATATCTGATACGGTGGATTCCAAATCCACGAGTGGATTCGTTTTCACACTTGGTAATGCAGCCGTGTCATGGAAATCCTCGAGGCAAACGTGTATTGCCCGGTCTACTATGGAATCAGAATTCATAGCGTTAGACAAAACTGCGGAAGAAGCAGAATGGCTTAGAAACTTCCTGGAGGATATTCCTAGTTGGCCCAAACCGGTGCCAGCAATAAGCATACATTGTGACAGCCAATCGGCTATTGGGAGAGCCCAAAATACAATGTATAATGGTAAGTCTCGACACATACGTCGGAGACATAATACCATACGTCAACTGCTCTCAAGTGGCATAATAACGATCGATTATATCTGGTCGAAGGAAAACCTAGCGGATCCACTAACTAAAGGTTTACCTCAAGAGCAAGTTGAGAAGTCATCGAGGGGAATGGGCTTGAAGCCTATAATCTAAGAATTGTCACTGTGGAAACCCAACCTAGTTGACTGGAGATCCCAAGATCTAGGTTCAAAAGGGACAACAGAAACTTTGTGCAATTCAAAACAAGCACTGAAGAGTTTCGTACTCTTTCCCATTCTGATAATGACGCTGAGTGCTGTCTGTCATTGGTTAGGATAAGCTAAGGCTTTTAATGATCACTATTATTGATGGTGTTTTTAGGCACTATGGTATTTAAGACAGCACGACAGGGGCAAAAGGGTAATTTCTCCTTGGTCAAGATCATTAATACCGACCCGACCACATGAGTGAGTGGCCGAGAACTTTATGATCCGATAACCGACCACTTTGGTTCGGATGACCGGGCAATTATCAGGTCGACAGCAGCATTCTCAGTACAAAAGACTATTATGACCGACCACATGAAGACCGAGCATAGGGCAAGACATGTTCGGGAAAATAAGGCATTCTATCCATATGAGATAAGATAATAAGTTATCCTACTTTCATGGGGTAAACTAGTAAGTCAATGTCCTAGTATGATAAAGGAAGTAAATGTAGTTTTTGGCTAGGAATCCTTATGGAAAAAGGAATAGTTTCAACTAGGAAATTCTTGTACAAATAGGAATATGATTTCTTCACCATTATAAATAGGAGGGTAGAGTGAAGAGAAAGAAAAGGACAACAAAAAAGAGAGAATAAGAGGAACAAGTTGAGAGCAAGGTAGTGTTGAGATCAGAATCACCAAGCTCTAACTTGTAAAACACAAAGAACGGTCTGAGAAGCGCATTTTGAATAATAAAAGTATCATCTTGTTTGTGCCCGTGGACGTAGGTCGGATCCAAATCCACCGAACCACGTTAAATCTCCTTGTTGATTGGTGTATTTATCTGTTTTTCTGCTAAGTTTGCCTTTGGTCCCCCATAACCAAACAAATTCACTATTGAAGGAGGATTTCCTCGGGAGTGATATTCCAATATTACCCTGAGACCAAAATCAGCCGTCAACAGTTGGCGCCGTCTGGGGGAACTGGACAAAAAGCAACTCGTGTAGTAAGACAATGGCGGAAGGCGGAAACCACCAATCATCAGGAAACTCAGCCGCAGATTGGATGGAGAAGATCGAGGAGAACCTAAGGAAAGAAAGGAAGGAAAATCAAACCTTGCTAAAAACCATAGTAGACCGGTTGGAAAAGATAGAGGGAGCACACGACAAGGCCGGGACTAGCCGACGAAGGAACGAAATAGCAGAGGGAAAAAGAATTGTTGATACAAGTGAGGACGACAGACCCCGGAGAAGGGGCCCCTACAGGGTAAAATCTGTAGTGGTTCAGGAAGACTCCCAAACTGAAAACATGTGGGAGGAAGAAGATGACAAATCGTCACCAAACTCCTCCTATAATAGCCCTCACGATGCCAGGAAAAAAAGGGAAAGAATGTGACGAAAGAGCACGGGAAAATACCGAACCTGAGAAGCACCACGCCCAAGACAACAGAAAAGAGGAAGTCACAAGAGGCGGCATGGAACCAAAGAAAGCAGCATGAAATCTTGGCTGCGGGAGGAACTAGCCAAATATGGAGTATTCCCCAACACAGACATAGGAGATGACTGGGACGGTAAAGATGAGTCCCCCCTCACAGAAGAAATAAGGTCAGAAAAATTCCCAAAAAGATTCAGCATGCCAACCATTGCGCCATACAAAGGCCATACCGATCCCAAAACCCACGTTGAAGGTTTTGTCCTACTAATGGAGATACAAGGGGTAACGGGGGACGCCATTTGCAAAGTGTTCCCCTTAACCCTGGCCGGACCGGCCATCCTATGGTATAAAAGCCTAGCCCCAAGAAGCATCAGCAGCTTCACTCAACTCAGAAAGTCATTCATACGGAACTTTAAAGGGGCTTTTGTCCCCACGAAAACGATTGGAGAACTAAGGCTTATGAAACAAGGAGATGACGAGACCCTGAAAAATTTTATTGAAAGATACCACATTTTGGTGCTCGCGGTCGGAACATACGAGTCACCTGAAGCGCTAGAAAGTCTCAAGGGAGGTTTGAAGGTCGGGAAGTTGTGGACTCATCTAAGAATCCAAGACACACCGGATTATGCCACCGCTCTAGAGGTAGCCAGGAAATTTGTCTTAGTAGAAAGCGAAGAAAAGATCTCCCGAAGAGGGACGGCCATCGGCTCGAGACAGAATTTTTGCTCCGCCGAGGACACTTAGTTTTTCAGCTCGGGGTCGGGGTACGTCCCACCGAGTCAGCCCTTCGGACTGGGGACGTAACATTCCCCCAGGTCCAAGTGCCTTTTTCAGCTCGGGGTCGGGGTACGTCCCACCGAGTCAGCCCTTCGGACTGGGGACGTAACATTCCCCCAGGTCCAAGTGCCTTTTTCAGCTCGGGGTCAGCCCTTCGGACTGGGGACGTAACATTCCCCCAGGTCCAAGTGCCTTTTTCAACTCGGGGTCGGGGTACGTCCCACCGAGTCAGCCCTTCGGACTGGGGACGTAACATTCCCCCAGGTCCAAGTGCCTTTTTCAGCTCGGGGTCGGGGTACGTCCCACCGAGTCAGCCCTTTGGACTGGGGACGTAACTTTCCCCCAGGTCCAAGTGCCTTTTTCAGCTCGGGGTCGGGTTACGTCCCACCGAGTCAGCCCTTCGGACTGGGGACGTAACATTCCCCCAGGTCCAAGTGCCTTTTTCAGCTCGGGGTCGGGGTACGTCCCACCGAGTCAGCCCTTTGGACTGGGGACGTAACATTCCCCCAGGTCCAAGTGCCTTTCTCAGCTCGGGGTCGGGGTACGTCCCACCGAGTCAGCCCTTCGAACTGGGGACGTAACATTCCCCCAGAACCAAGTATCTCTCTTGGCTCGAGGTCCTCAGGGACATACTCGATGCATAGGGTCCGTGAGAAGCATAGCACGTGGAGGGATGATACCCCTGTGGCGATTGCTTGCTCCAGTGTTACTGAACATAAGGAGGGATATGCCATTAATGTGTCGAACACTCTTTGATCCTCACTTACCCGATGTAATGGATCCGTGGGAAAGCATAGCACGGGGAGTGATGAGGGCCCCGTGACGATTGCTAACTCCAGTGATGCCGGACCTAAGGAGGAATGTGCCCTTAGTATCCGGACGCTCTTTGATCCATTCATCATTTGGATCCGAGAGAGGCGCAGCACGGGGATGCGTTGTGCCCCTGTAGCGTGTGCCTGCTCCAGCGTGGTAAGGAGGAGCCCTCATACAATACACAGGCTCCACAGTGACCCGACGTGTAGAGGATGTACCCTCACCATTCAAACGCTCAACTGATCCAAATCCTGGTTCGTCGGGACACTGAATTGAAAGATTCAGAATTGTGTTTTGGAGGCCTCGGGCAGGACGCTGTTTTGAGGCATCCGTGCTGTTGTTTACATTTGTAAAAAGTTTTCTTTTGGGACAAGTGCCGAGTCACCCCCACCTTTTTGGTCTTATTTTTCAAAATTTTGATTTTGTTTTTCGCTGGTCTGGCAAGGGGACGCCCGTGTCAGATTCGGTAGGGCTTCACAAGGTTGATTTAATTCCCTTCTGAGCAAGTCCCAAGATTACCTGGCTCGGGGCTGGATTCCGTTCCGTCGAGACCACGTGGTTAATCAGGCTCGGACTGGATTCGTTTCGCCGAGGCCACTTGGTTAATTGGCTCTGGGCTGGATTCGTTCCGCCGAGGTCACTTGGTTTCTCTCAGCTCGGGGTCGGGTCATGTCCCACCGAGTCCGTCCTTTTGGTCTGGGGACGTAACATTCCCCCAGGGCCAAGTGTTCATCTCAGCTCGGGGTCGGGTCGTGTCCCACCGAGTCCATCCTTTTGGTCTGGGGACGTGACATTCCCCCAGGGCCAAGTTTTCACCTCAGCTCGGGGTCGGGTCGTGTACCACCGAGTCTGTCTTTTTGGTCTGGGGACGTAACATTCCCCCAAGGCCAATTGTTCATCTCAGCTCGGGGTCAGGTCGTGTCCCACCGAGTCCGTCGTTTTTGGTCTGGGGATGTAACATTCCCCCAGGGCCAGGTGTTCATCTCAGCTCGGGGTCGGGTGACGTCCCACCAAGTCAGCCTTTTGGTCTGGGGACGTAACATTCCCCCAGGGCCAAGTGTTCATCTCAGCTCGGGGTCGGGTCGTGTCCCACCGAGTCCGTCCTTTTGGTCTGGGGACGTAACATTTCCCCCGGAGCCAAGTGTTCATTTCAGCTCGGGGTCGGGTTACGTCCCATCGAGTCGGTCGTCGTCAGCATAAGGGCAAAGCATTGTCTCCACGGGTAGATATCGGGATCCTCGTTGACTGAGCACATGAGGGTGGCAGGAAGGACCAGATTTGCAGCCAATGCATTTTTCTCTGCGATTCCTGGAATGACCACCGACGGATTCATCGGCACACCATCTTTTTTATAGTTCCCGGCATCAACTCGCAAACTCGTTGTTACCGAGAAGTATGGGACAGATGTTGATGGTGTTTTTAGGCACTATGGTATTTAAGACAGCACGACAGGGGCAAAAGGGTAATTTCTCCTTGGTCAAGATCATTAATACCGACCCGACCACATGAGTGAGTGGCCGAGAACTTTATGATCCGATAACCGACCACTTTGGTTCGGATGACCGGGCAATTATCAGGTCGACAGCAGCATTCTCAGTACAAAAGACTATTATGACCGATCACATGAAGATCGAGCATAGGGCAAGACATGTTCGGGAAAATAAGGCATTCTATCCATATGAGATAAGATAATAAGTTATCCTACTTTCATGGGGTAAACTAGTAAGTCAATGTCCTAGTATGATAAATGAAGTAAATGTAGTTTTTGGCTAGGAATCCTTATGGAAAAAGGAATAGTTTCAACTAGGAAATTCTTGTACAAATAGGAATATGATTTCTTCACCATTATAAATAGGAGGGTAGAGTGAAGAGAAAGAAAAGGACAACAAAAAAGAGAGAATAAGAGGAACAAGTTGAGAGCAAGGTAGAGTTGAGATCAGAATCACCAAGCTCTGACTTGTAAAACACAAAGAACAGTCTGAGAAGCGCATTTTGAATAATAAAAGTATCATCTTGTTTGTGCCCGTGGACTTAGGTCGGATCCAAATCCACCGAACCACGTTAAATCTCCTTGTTGATTGGTGTATTTATCTTTTTTCTGCTAAGTTTGCCTTTGGTCCCCCATAACCAAACAAATTCACTATTGAAGGAGGATTTCCTCGAGAGTGATATTCCAATATTACCCTGAGACCAAAATCAGCCGTCAACAACTATATTAGGAGATGAGTCCTAATGGGGGTAAAGACAGATTACCTCTTCATAGCAGATCACATATTTCAAGTAAGAAGTGAGGCTGCTTCCATGGGAACCTTTAAAGGCGGGTTACCCTAAAGTTCTTGATGAATCCAGGACCGTTGTTCAGGGCCAAAATGAACACAACCGTAGAACGGGAAAATGGTCGAATTAAAGCTGTGTGTTGGCAATTGTCTTGGTTTACACCAACTGCAGAACAGTTCAAGACTATGGGTCACTGGTTTGCCAAGTAAATCCGATTGTCACTCACTAGGAAAGGTTCAAGGCGAAAGCTACCTATTTCGATGCAGCTTTAGTTCATGATAACTCTCTCAAGTGTCTCCATGAATATTTGAAGAATTGTGGGGGATTGTAGGAAATTCTTCAATATATTTCATTAAGGGTAAGATTGTGGTTAAATTAGTGTCATTAAACAGTAATATAACTTGCAAACAAACAGATCAAACAGCAAAAGTAGATCTAGATGCATGAAACCCTAAAACCAGAAAACCTTTAAAACAAACCAGAAAATGGAGATTGCAGATTTGTCCAAGTCGAGATGATCTCTGTCCTTAAGAACTTATTGGCCCGTCACAAGTGCTCTACGGTTTCGTATTGCCAACGTTCTCCCAGGATAACTTGGATGCTACTTGTACAAGGAGCACTCCTTAACAAGTTTATGAACTAGGAAGATGGTGAAACTCTCTCTCAAAACAAAGGAAAAACAAATGTCTCTTCCAGAAATTCGGAACTCTTTTTCTATCTCTCTTTTTGGATATAAAGCCTTCTTATATAAGGCATGGAAGGGTGCCAATAGGGCACCCTTTGGGATGGGGTGCAACCCTCCAAAGGGTTGTACCTCTCACAAGCACCCAATCCAACCAAAAAGACAGAATTACCCTTCATGAAATATATTGAAGAATTTCCTACAATCCCCCACAATTCTTCAAATATTCATGGAGACACTTGAGAGAGTTATCATGAACTAAAGCTGCATCGAAATAGGTAGCTTTCGCCTTGAACCTTTCTTAGTGAGTGACAATCGGATTTACTTGGCAAACCAGTGACCCATAGTCTTGAACTCTCTAGTTTTGTGTTATAATTTTGCACAGAGGAGACAGTTGCGAGCAAAAAATATGCTTGCAACAATGTCACATGAGATTAGATCTCCTTTAACAGGAGTTGTTAGCATGTCTGAGATTCTTTCCAACAAAAAATTGATCGCTAGCAACGGAAACTATTAGATGTTATGATTTTTTTTCAGGAGATTTGGTTCCTCAACTTATAAATGACATCCTAGACCTTTCCAAGGTCGAGTCTGGTTAGCAATTCATTACCATTCGCGGACTATGGTGATAATGAAAGCTTTAATTATATCAATTTACATTTCTCTCTTCTGTTTAGGTGTAATGAAGTTAGAAGCTGCAAAGTTCCGGCCAAGAGAAGTGGTAAAGCATGTACTTCAAAGTGCTGCTGCTTCAATACAAAAGATTCTTACTTTAGAAGGACATGGCAGATGATGTTCCAATTGTGGTGAGATTTTAACGAAAATTGTGATGCATATGAGTACACCATCGTCATACATTTAGCTCTGCAAATTTTTAAACTATGCCTCAATATCAGGTCATTGGAGATGTTCATCAACTTGATCAGGTTCTGTATTTGTGGTTTCACAGATTATCTATTATATGTAGCAAGGCGGTTATGTCGTTAATTATGGCGAAAAGGTATTAAAAAGTTCCCTATTCTTTGCAGCAATGCGATCAAGTTTACCCCAGAAGGGAAGGTAGGGATAACGATTTATGTGGTACCAATCACCCGCAGATGTAGTGAAAGAGGAGAAACATCAGTCAACATCTAAAACTAGATGTGAGCAAAATGGTTTTCACAATCAAAAACATGGTGAAGGTTACCAAGATCATAAGCATAACGATGACCCTAGCATCCCCATTAATAATGGAAACTAAATGGATGTTGATTTAGAAAAATAGTTTGGATTCGCTGTGATGTATATGGTACTGGAATTGGAATTCCAGGTAACTCCAATGCATTATGCTCAAAATGTTTGTCAGATATTTGGTTTGATTTTGCCTTAGTGACTACTTATTTGTTGTTTTTTATATTCATGGAACAAATAATGCTTTACCAATTCTATTTAAAAAATACATGCAAGTGAGTGCGGATCATGCAAGTTCTAACTTCAAGTAATAACAGACAGAAGGAGACAGATAGCAATGGTTTTGCAAGTTCACATAAATTCAATGGCTTCTCAGAGAATTCATACTCATTTCCTTCAAGTAATAACAGACAGAAGGAGACAGCTCCACTTGAAGATGCTTGTTCTGTGGCGGAAGATTCAGAGGCGTTATCAGACCCCGAAAGCTCATTTAGTCACAGCCCTGAACCTGAGAAAGAAAACGAAGTTTCTAGACGAAAACACTGTCATGTTGACACTAACCATCGGTTCCAAAATCCTGCTACAGAGTCCACTAGTCAGTCAGATGATTCGAATGGAAAAGACAAATGAACCCCAAAGATCATGTGAAATGCAGGAGAAACCCGACAGAATTTCCCAGTGCACATCCATCAGAAGTACCTGAAACAAAACGAAAACCAAAGATCCTTCTGGTAGAAGATAACATGATTAATGTGATGGTTACGAGTCCATGATGAAGCAATTAGGCCATAGCATAGATGTTGTGAATAACTGTTGTAAATTATATATTTAGTGTTGGAGAGACATGTCACTTAAGTAGTGTCTTATGGGAAAGGCACAATGATGAAGGGACATGTCCTCTAAATTGGAAGGATAAGTCCTTAAGCTTCAAAAGGCATAAGGGAAGGGGTATAACCCTCCACCAATGGGCACCCTCAAAGGCACCCATCCATGCCTATATAAAGAGTTCTTGGTGGTTCACTTCAAGAGATAGAAAAGATATACAAGTTATTGTCTAAGAAGAGTCATTTTTTGAGTCAAGAGAGAGTTTCTATCATTTGTCCTTGTTCAATTTCTTGTGAAATGAGTGCCCCTTCTACAAGAAGCATCCAAGTGATCCTGGGAGAACGTTAGCCACCAAAACCATCCGTAAAGCACCGATGCGGGGCTAATAAGTTCTTAAGTACAGAGGCAACTCGACTTGGACATCAGTTTGATCATTATTTCTAAATTTTCCAGGTTTTTCTAAGTTTTATGGTTTATGTTCAATTTGGCATGTTAGTGTACAATTGATGTTGTGTCCTGGTTTGGAATAATATAATTAAGATTAGTTTGTATGTTAATATCGTTTAATGACACTATTTAGACAACAATCTTAATGACTTATTACTTTATATGTGTTATTAGATGAAATTTTACATGTATTGATCGTCAATTTTCTGGAAAATGTGTTATGTGCATGAAAAATATGCATGGGCGTTCGAACGCCCGATGAACGCCTAGGCAAAGATTCTGGTTTTCGTAGTCTCATTCGAACGCTTCTTCAAACGCAACTTGAACGCCAGTCTTCTGCCAAAGATCGTTCGAATGTGTTTACGAACGTAAACTCTCTGGAACACTTCGTTTGAACGTATTTATGAACGCAATACGAACGTAAACTCTCTGGAACATTTTGTTCAAATGCGTTTACGAACACAACACAAACATGAACTCTCTAGAACACTTCGTTCGAACGCATTTATGAACGCCACACGAACATGAACTCATGGGAAAGTTTTGTTCGAACGAATTAACGAATGTGACACTAACGAATTAATCCTGTAATTATTTTAGATTCAAAAATAATAACATAGATTATCATATGATTAATGACATATATGCAATAATGTTAACTTAGTAAAATCATATACTGTATTATTATAAACTTGGTAGTATAGGCTTAAGTTAATATTAGGGTGTTCAATTATCACAAACATACACATAGTGATAAAGTTGAAAAATTAATTATGTGTTGCATACTTGGTTGAGAATTAAAAGTGTAACCTTACACAAGTAATTTTATCCAAGCTTGATTGACTTATAATTATATACACACATACAAATCTATGCTTATTAATTATAGTATTGTGAATTGAAGTGTAATACTAAGTTTGAATGTCTAAGATATTCTATTGCGAAAGTGTTTAAAGGATATTCTGTCAAAAAGACGATAAGAGCTTGAGAGGACATGGATTTAAGTAGTTACTCTGGACCCCCTCATCCTCTGGGAATATTCTTTATTCATTTATCATAAGAAACCTTAGTTGTAAATTCAAGGACTTATGTTATTTGATACTGCTGTCCAATATAACACGAGTGGATTCTTAGTATATCATTTAAAAAAGATCATATGTTTGATCGTTGTGCAATTTATCTTTTATAGACTTATTGATTACTGTTTGGATTTTCCAGTTACACATGGCTAGCGGAAATATCGCAGTACCGGTCGCTCATGGAGAAAAATCGGAAAAATTTGGTGGAGCAAACTTTAAACAATGGCACAGCAAAATGTTATTCTACCTGATAACATTACAGTTGGCTAAGTACCTCAAAGATCCTCTGGGTCAAGGAATTGTGAGAAGAGACATGGTCGTCAGTCAACTTCTTGTGCAAGAATTATCTATTGGGATCGAGGACTTGACAATACCATGTATAATATGTATCAAGGCATGACTTCTGCGAAAATTCTCTAGGAATGTCTCGAGAAGAAGTACAAAATTGAGGATGTCGGACAAAAGAAATTTATCATGGGTAGGTTCATGGACTACAAAATGGTAGATTCAAGGATGATGATGTCTCAGTTGGGCGAACTATAGTTAATCATTCATGAAATATTGGATGATGGAATGAAACTCTGCGAGACATTTCAAGTTGCCACAATCATTGAAAAGTTACCTCCATCATGGAAGGACTTCAGGAGCTATCTGAAACACAAAAAGAATCAGATGAGTCTTGAAGACCTTGCAGTTCGATTGAGGATCAAAAATAGACAACATGAAGTCCGAGAAGGCCAGCTACCAGACTATGGAGTGCAAAGCCAACATCGTCGAGGGTGGAAAAGGTAGCAAAAAGAGAAAGAACGGTGGAGCTGTTTTTTCCCAAGCAAATAAGAAGTTCAAGAGGAAGTGCTACACCTGTGGAAAAAGCGATCACATGGCAAATGACTACAAAAACAAAAAGGCTCAGGACAAAGGCAAGAAAAAGAAAAATGAGGTGTCACTGAGGATGAGCAGTTAACTGATGAGATCTCAGAGATGAACCTCTCAGCAGTTGTAACAGAAGCCAACTTGGTTGGGAATACGTGAAAATGGTGGGTAGACACTAGGACTACTCGTCATATATGTGCTGATAGCAAGATGTTTTCCTCGTATCAGAAGGTCGATGGTGGCGATCATCTTACAGTGGGAAACTCTTCTACATCTAGAGTGGTTGGACAAGGCACAGTGGTTCTAAAGATGACATCTAGGAAAAAGCTTACATTGAAGAATATTTTGCATGTTCCTGATATTAAGAAGAACTTGGTTTCAGGTTCACTCCTTAGCAAGAATGGTTTCAAGCTTGTATTTATTTATGATAAATTTATGCTGACCAAGAACGATGTCTATGTAGGAAAATGATACCTCACTGAGGGCCTTTTCAAGTTCTATGTAATGACCGTCAATCGACACAATGCTAATAATAAAGCTATATCTTCCGCTTATATTATTGAGTCACAAAATATATGGCATGAGAGGTTAGGACATGTTAATTATGATATAATACGTAAATTAATTAACATGAATCTTATACTTAAATTTGCAATTGATAGCCAACATAAGTGTGAGGCCTGTGTTGAAGTAAAAATACATAAAGCATCATTTCATTCCATAAAATGAAGTTCTGAACCCTTAGAACTTGTACACTCTGATGTGTGTGATATGAATATTGTGCAAACAAGAGGCTGTAAAAAAATACTTTGTCGCTTTTATCGATGATAGCACAAGATTCTGTTAGTATTTGCCGAGGAGTAAAGATGAAGCTATTGAAAGCTTTATACATTATAAGAACGAAGTTGAAAATCAACTTGGCAAGATAATCAAAAGAATCAAAAGTGATAGAAGAGGTGAATATGTGTCACCATTTGGTGAATATTGTTCCAATTATGGAATTATTCACGAAACTACTGCTCCTTATTCGCCTCAAAAAAATGAGATTGTTGAGTGCAAAAACTGAACATTGAAGGAAATGATGAACGTCATGTTGACAAGCTCTGATTTACCCAAGAACTTGTGAGGGAAGCCTTGCTTTCCGCCAACTACGTTCTGAACAAGCTACCTCACAGAAGATTGGACAAGACATCATATGAATTGTGGAAAATTCACGTACCTTCCTACAAATATTTGAAAGTGTGGGGGTGTCTCGCCAAAGTAATGGTTCCTAAATCTAAGAAGGTTAGAATAGGACCCGAGACTATTGATTGTATATTCATTGGATATGCTCACAATAGTAGTGCGTATCATTTCTTGGTACATAAGTTTGAAATTCCTGACATCAATCCGAATATGATAATTGTTTTATCGATCGATTATGTCAAGTCAAAGGAAAACCTAGCGGATCCACTTACTAAGGTTTACCTAGAGAGTAAGTTGAGAAGTCATCGAAGGGAATGAGCTTGAAGCGTATAAATTAAGAATTGTCACTGTGGAAACCCAATCTAGCTGACTGTAGATCACACGATCTAGGTTCAAAAGGGACAACTGAAGCTTTACGCAATTCAAAATAAGCACTGTAGAGTTTTCTACTCTTTCCCATTCCTGTAATGACGCAGAGTTCTGTCTGTCAATGATAGGATAAGCTAAGGCTTTAGTGATCACTATATTAAGAGAAGAGTCCTAAATGGGGTAAAGGCAAATTACCTCTTCATATGAGATCACATATTTCAAGTAAGAAGTGAGACCGCTTCCATGGGAGTCTTAAAGGCTGAATTCCCTAAAGTACTTGATGAATCCAAGACCAATGTTCATGGCCGAAATGAACACAAACATAGAACGGGAAATTGTTGAAGTAAAGTTGTGTGTTGGCAATTGTCTTGGTTTACACCAACGGCAGAACAGTTCAAGACTATGGGTCACTGGTTTGCCAAGTAAATCCAATTGTCATTCATTAGGAAAGGTTCAAGGCGAAAGTTACCTATTTCGATGTAGTTTTATTTCACGGAAACCCTCTTAAGTGTCTGCATTAATATTTAGAGAATTATGGGGGATTGTTGTAAATTCTCTAAATATATAGTTTAAGTGTTGGAGAGACATGTCTCTTAAATAGTGTCTTATGGGAAAGACACAATGATGAACGGACATGTCCTTTAAATTAGAAGGATAAATCCCTATGCTTCAAAAGGCATAAAGGAAGAGGTATAACCCTTAGGAGGGTTACACCCCAAACCAAATGGTACCCTCAAAGGCATTCATCCATGCCTATATAAAGAGGCCTTGGTGTTCATTTCAAGAGATAGAAAAGATATACAAGTTTTCCATTGTCTAAGAAGAGTCCTTTTTTGAGTCAAGAGAGAGTTTCCACCATTTGTCCTTGTTCGATTTCTTGTGAAAGGAGTGTCCCTTCTACAAGAAGCATCCAAGTGATCTTGGGAGAACGTTAGCCACCAAAACCATACGTAGAGCACCGATGTGGGGCTAATAAATTCTTAATGACAGAGGCAAATCGACTTGGACATCGGTTTGATCATTATTTCTACATTTTTCAGGTTTTTCTAAGTTTTATGGTTATGTTCAATTTGGCATGTTAGTGTACAATTGATGTTGTGTTCTTGTTTGGAATAATATGATTAAGATTAATTTGCATGTTAATTTCGTTTAATGACACTATTTAAACAACAATAACGACATTGAAGCTGTACGGAATGTGCGATGCCATAAATATGATCTCATCCTGATGGTAATTTCTAGAATGTGAAAGATTTTTGTGATTACCAAGCGTGACAATTTAAAAGTTATAATATACATGTCATATGAACTTTTTAGGATGTATATATGCCGGTTATGGATGGCCTAAAAGCTACAAGACTGATTCGATCTTTTGAAGATACCGGCAAATTACTTGATGTAAAATGCAGATGACAGCAAATGCATTGTCAGAGATTGCAAATGGTATGGACTCATTTGTTTCAAAGCCTGTCACTTCTAAAAAACTGAAAGAGTGTCTTGAACAATATATATCTCTCGTATGTATGGTTCCAGTTCAACTGCGCGTTTCTTTGGTGTGTCTATGTGGACATCCGCACCATGACTAACTATTAGGGATAGCTATGTCCTTTGTCATTCGAGCAATTGGGAATCTGGGATCTATATTAGTTGTTTTCATGGACTACTTGGGGGATTCTTGCTTTTACTTGATCTGGGTTATTGAGTTCAATATCAGGCACCGTCTCTGGAGGTGCTTGAGCTTGAGCATTCGGACTATGATTGGAGTCACCATGTTCAGTTGAAGGTGTTCCATTCTCTCCATAGAAACAAAATTTTGAATCTGTGTGCTGTGAGTAGCTTGAAGGGCTAGCTGTGTAGTGAGTGTGAGGAGAGGCTTCAGTTGCACCCATGCCATGAACTTGGATGCCAATTTTGTCTTTGAAAGTATGTGCACTGAGGTCTCTTGAAACAAATATTGTGAGCAAAATGCGGATTCTTGACAACAATGATGATCTGGGATCTGAATTCTTCAAAACATTCCTGTGATTATAGACAAAAACAGCCAAGAAGATGACAAGAGATAATATTGCAGCAACGCCGGCTATGAGAAACAGACCCCAGAAACTGTTAAGACCAAGGCTGTGAGAAGAAACAGTGGTACTTGCATCTGGGCAGCTATCATGTTTCTTGAACCTTGCATCTTCAATTTCTTTCATTTTACCTCCCTCAGTCACATTCAAGATTGCCCTTGAAAAATATGGTACTAAAGGAGAATGTAATGGGAAGCCCTGCAAATCACCAAACATAAGGAAACCGAAGGACATGTTTATGACTGATCTACTCATACTTGATGGTTAATGATTTCATTCCAAGCAGCTGCGGATAAAAAGCCAGAAGACGAAAAGAAAGAAAGTTGCAGAACTTACAAAGCCGAATCCAGCAGTCTTGAATGTTGGTTCAATCATGGTATATTTGGAGCAATGTAGTCCCATAAACAGCTTCAAATATGCAACTTCATCAAAAGCTGCTGCTATGCCACCATTTACACTGCCTTTATGGAAAAGTTCATCGAATTCTTCTGGACAATTATACGCCACCAGTTTGTTCTCATCAAAGCCTAATTGTTCCAAGATTCCAAGAACAAATGAACCATTCTGATAGCCAACATTTGCCCCTCTCTTCATCAGCATTTCAACATCAGTAATAGTTGGCTGCAGTTGCTGTACAGTGAGTAGTGAAGTCAAGCTAGCTGTATAGCTCTGTGTGAGAATGAGCACAACAAAACACCATACAATCACCACAAATCTGGCCAAGTTGCTTACCACTTTCTCTCCTGTACACGAAAGTCGAAGAAACATTATGTAATGCCTTGTATGGTGAATATGAATGCATTAGTTTCTTGTTCAAGTTATTAAAGGTGAAGGGAAATTGATTACTTTGTAAAAAGACCATTGTTGAGAATGAGAACCAGAAGCTTGTGCCAACTTGATGCATAGCAGGGCCACGAAAATCTTCATTTACTCTGTGTTCAAGAACCCACACTACAAATCCAATGAAAATGAAAAAACAACCACTAGCCACCCAAAGCTCCCCTGTTAATGGCTGCAAGAACACCCATGCATTTTTCTTCTTGTTATCTTTGATCGGCACGATCATGGAAACTCCTGATTCTGTATAGGGTAGTGTAAAATCTACATACTTTGATCTATTAGCCACAATTGTTGTATCTCCCACCACAGCATCAAATTCCTGTTCATAGACACCAAATAAAGTCCATAATTTAAGGAATCTTTACATACATGGACATATAAGTTACATTAAATACTTGTAACTAGTCTTATAATTAGCATAAGAACTAGGAAGGATTAAGGAGTTTTTTTTTACCCCGAGAAAGACTTGATAGATCAAATCGTTGTAGGAACCGGAACTGGTTCCATCAGGCATTGCATAGGGAATGAAATCATAAGTGACAGGAAATGGCAATGCTTCAATTACAGCTTTAAACACATCTATGCAATATCCAGTGATTGAAGTTGGATCTTTAGTTGTTGGATCAAATGTCACCTTTACAAATTCAGTAAAGCCTTTATTTACAGGCACTCCTATGCGTAGCTTCTTATTATTTGCAGAAATATCCCATCCCTTTGGAACAGAAGTAGAATCCCCTGGCCATATAATTGGTCCAAGTTTAGATTTTGTACTCGAATTTGAATCCAGTTTCTGCATTAGTCCTTTTTCTTGTGTCCAAAATCCAACCCCTCTTGCTCCACCGTTTACATTAATAATCTCAAAAGCTAATGATTGTAACTGCCCATCCACAAAATTGTAGTCACCTGTAAGCCCTTTGAATCTTGTACTTGCCAATGCTTGGACAAGTTTTGGACCATTTCGAGAGATCCCAAGAGCTTCAAGATCAGTTGCATTGCTTGAAACATTAGTCTTATCGAAGGTGAAACTTGTAACACCAGATCTCTCAACTGCCATTGCTAGTGCCTTTGTAGCATCATAAGCTAATAACCCAAAAATGTTCAATTCAGCATCAACAAGAGATGGATTCTCCTGTAAAAATTTCCTTTTCCATCTAACTCTAAAATTTTCGAGCTCCTTTGTTTTCGGAACACAAGGCCTTACACCTATCACTCCTTGCATTGAATCAATTACTGATGGTTCCAATGAACTTAACAAATTAGTAATCCCATCAGTCATGATCCACACACAGTCTTTATTCATCAAACCAATATCTTTGGCTTTGTTAAAAATCCTAGAGCCAAGAGAATTAGGCAGCATATGCAAAATAAACACTCTTGTTTGCTTTGTGAATAATTTGTAAAGCTCCATTTCAATTTGATCATCCGAAGCCAAAGGGGAAATGGCACTTCTGTAAGGCACATTAGTACCATTTTCTTGAAGGGCATCAGTTAAATAAGGAATCATTGCTTTTCCATAATCATTGTCCACATAAATGACAACTGCTTCTCTCCAGCCAAAGGTTTGATTATTGCAGTTATGGCACCAATTTGGGACAAGTCATTTGGGGCACCTTTAAAGAAATATGGACTCCTAATGGAAGCAAGTGAAGGGCTTGTTGCGGAAAATGATAAAATGGGCACTTGTGATTTGTTGCCCAGCTCAGCTATAAAGTTTGTCTGCATGGAATATTCTGGTCCCAGTATGGCCTGTACTTGGAAGTTCTTGAGCAAATCTAGAGCTATGAATTGACCAAAAAAGAAGATTCTGATTCAATTTTCATCAGGAAAAGGCCAACAAAAAAGATCTCTAGAAAGATAGGTTAATATTACTGGCTACAAATTTGTAAACATAATATTGTTTTACTAGAAAATATTTTCTAGGCAAAACAAAAAAGACATTTAGGTCTCTAATGTTTCTCATTTTTACCACTTAGAATCTTAGATCCCTGTTTTAATTATCCATTACATTGGTCTGCGAGAAATTTTATATGTTAAATTTATCTTTTAACAGTAAAGTTTGCATCTTGAAATCGGATAGCGTAGTCTTGAAACTGGAAATCTTGAAATATGGAGACTGGAAACTATGAGATAATTGATGAGCTTTAACCTATGAAGTCCGAAGGGAGAGCTGAATCCCAAGAGGGAGCAAAATCCCGAGAGGGAGCGAAATCCCGATAGAGAGTCGAAGCTCGAGAGGGAGCGAAACCCGAGAGAGAGTGAAATTCCGACAGAGAGCCAAAGCCCGACATAGAGCCGAAACCCGAGAAGGAGCCAAAGCCCGAGAGGGAGCGAAATCCCAACAGATTGCTGAAGCCTGAGAGAGAGCTGAAACTTGAGAGAGAGCGAAATCCCGAAAGAGAGCTGAAATATGAGAGAGCAGATGCTGGAGAGGGAGTGAAATCCTGATAGAGTGCGGAAGCCTGAGAGAGAAGAAGAAACTTGCAGAACAACAGAAGGTGGGCAAAGGAACAGGCCTTGTGTGATCTTCGAGATGACAGAGACGATGTTACCATGAAGACTGTCTGGTCTGATTTTTGGGAGCTAATGGGTGTGGCATGTTGAAGCCTTCTCTACAGGCATGTCTCTAGCGTTAAGAGAATATCTCAATGTGGCGATGAGGGTAGGCAAGATGGTAGTGACGGTGCGTAAGGTGGCGTGATCTTCACTCGTCGATGAGAATTAGAGAGAGTAAAATTAAAAAATTCAGAACCTGATACTCTGATACCATGTTAGATAATGAAAAAAAATGTCTTGAATTCATTATATATTATATTTACAATGGTAGGGGCATTTATATATGTTACATATATAGAAAATCAAAATAGAAAATGAATCTATAATTATGTACAGTAATAATGAATATAGAAAATCTTCATATAATATGGAAATATAATAAAATCACAAATCATAAGGATATTAGGAATTTTATCTTGAAGATTGATTTTATAATAAAGAGATAATATTTCCTTAATATTATTTTCATAATAATATTTCCTTAACATTTCCATAATAATATTTCCTTAATATTTCCTTAATAGAATGAATATTTTTAAAAAACATATAAAGGACCTAAGCAGTAAAAAAAATATATTATAAACCTCACTGTAGTTCTCCCATATATGTATGGTTAATATATATTATATTCACATAAAGTATCATCTATTAATTTAGTGCAATCCAACAGATTGCTGAAGCCTGAGAGAGAGCTGAAACTTGAGAGGACGTGAAATCCCGAAAGAGAGTTGAAATATGAGAAAATTGATGTTCGAGAGGGAGTGAAATCCTGATAGAATACCGAAGCCTGAGAGAGAATAAGAAACTTACAGAACAACAAAGGTGGGCGAAGGAACATGCCTTGTGTGATCTTCAAGATGTTAGATAGAGACGATGTTACCATGAAGATTGTCTGGTCTGAATTTGGGAGCTAATGGGTGTGGCATATTGAAGCCTTTTCTACAGGCATATGTCTCTAGCGTTAAGAGAAGATCTCAAAGTGGCGATGACGGTAGGCAAGATGGTAGTGATGGTAGGCAAGATGGTAGTGACGGTGGACAAGGTGGCGCGTGAGGGTCACGTAGGCGTGATCCTCACTCGCTGATGAGAATCAGAGAGAGTGAAATTAGAAAATTCAGAATCTAATATTTTGATATCATGTTAGATAATGAAAGAATGTCTTGAATTCACTCTATATTATATTTACAATGGTAGAGATATTTATATATGTTATATAGAAAATCAAAATAGAAATTGAATTCTATAATTATGCACAATAATAATGAATATAGGAAATCTTAAGGATATTAAGAATATCATCTTGAAGATTGATTTCATAATAAATAGATAATATTTCCTTAATATTATTTTCATAATAACATTTCCTTAACATTTTCATAATAATATTTCCTTAACAAAATGAATATATTTTAAAAAACATATAAAGGACCTAAGCAGTAAAAATAAAAATATTATAAACCTCACGGTAGTTCCCCCATATTTGTATGGTTAATATATATTATATTAACATAAAGTATCATCTATTAATATAGTGCAATCCAATATAGTAGATTAAAAAAAAAAACAAAAACAAACAAAAAACACAAAAACAATAGGGATTAGCTTATTATAAAAAAAATATCAAATAATTATACATTGAAAAAGTATTTTTAATATGATTTTATAAATACTATTAATGGACACTAAATATGATCATTTTGACTTGGATATTTATCACTGGATTGCACAAGTTTAATGAAAGCAAAAGAATTTAAGTTTAACTTTGACCTTCAAACCAAACCATTTTATTTTCATACGCGTCTTCAGCTCCAAGCTTAGACATTTTGAAACGCAAGACGTAACATTTTGATTTGAGTTCAGCTTAACATATATCACTATCGGCCAAAAATGATTTTTTTTTTAATTTATTTTTTATTTATATGTGTGGACCGGGAAATTCTCTCTTTATATATATAAAAAAAAAATAGTGATAAAATAGGATATAAAATTATGTAGTTTTGGTTATTAAGAAAAAAATTTACGAAAACAAAAAGAAAAAGAAAATATTGTAGTCTTGTATGATATTTCGTTAGGTTTTGTTATAATTTTATAAAAAAATAATTGCTGATAAAACGCTATTAAAAGAATAAATAAATTAGGAACCTGCGGCAGCTGCAGTAACAACATCTTCTTGGGAATCCCTGATGTTAAGAAGCAGCCTGTTGTGTAGTTAGAATTGGAGTGATAGAAATCTGAGAGGCTGATGTTGATGCAACTCAAAGCTACCTTCCCATCAACTTCTCCATTAATGTCATAAACTAACCCTAAATTAACTGGGATTGACATGGCTTTGTTATTATTGTTAGTGAAGAAGGATAAGGTCATTATTAGAAAGACAAATAATGAGAAATAAGAGCAAAAAAGCTTTGTTGGGTTGTTTTGTCTCATCATTTTTTTGAAGATTTTGATATTATGATGATCGATATGGAGCATGGAGAGCTTTTGTTTCTGTATATATATATAGACTGTTAAGAGATTTGAAAAGTATTAATTTATGAATATACAATGCCTTGCCTAGAAGAAGCATATGTGTACATAGAAAGGACTAAACAGCGACTACAAGACAAATGGACACTTTGTTTGTTAATATACTTTTGGTATTTATCTCTTACTAATCATTTATTTATTTATATAAATAAGATAGGATGTCATTGATTTAATGGTTTTCAAGTAGCTTTATTTAATTTGTCACATGGATTCGAATCTTGGGGAAATAAGAGAATAAAAATTAAATAGATTCGAAACTTGGGGAGGCAAGAGAATAAAAATTAAATTTTCCAAGAAACATTATATAGTCTTGTACAAAAACAATATAGTAGCATAATAAAAATACAAATATAAAAATTTAAAAAAAAAAAAAATTTATGGAAGTCAATAGTAGATGGAGAACTCAAGACATTATTGTTACACATAGTACTCGTCTCATTTTAACACAAAGATTTTTATCCTTTTTTTCATATGAAAAAGTTAAATTTAACCTCAGTTTTTTTTTTTTTTTTTTATTTTTAATTAATCTTCAAATTTTCAAAATTATAAGATTAATTATAATTACCAGTACTTGGGACGTACGTCAGGATTCCCGCAAATGAATAAAATATTATTTTTTTATTATTTTCTTGACCTTTTGTTGGGTTGTTTAGTTTAGTCTCATCATTTTGAAGATTTTGAATATTTTTATGATAGTGTCATGAATAGCTTTTGTTTGTGTATATGAGATTTGAAAAGTATTAATTTATGAATATACAATGCCTAGAAGAAGCATTTGTGCATGTACTACATGCAATGCATGGTAATGGCTAAACAGAGATCAAATCAAAATCATGCATATATAAATCCTTCCCTATAATACCTTTTTTTTTTTTTTTTTTTTTTTTTTTTAACGTTGGAAATCCTGTAGTCAAATCACCTGACTCAGATTTAAGCAGAATTGATAAAATCTTTGACTGTCCCAAATTCTTACAAAAAATACACCTCCTAAACTCGAACTCAAGATCTGACAATCAGATCCTAAATCATTCGATCGTAAGCCCTTCCCTGTAATTTGTTACAACGTATGTAAACTATCAAAGTCAAAGCCACAAGAACAACTAATTACTAAATTTAAAAAATTTGAAACTAGTGCTGATTTTATTATTTGTGTTTATTTTTAATAGTTCTTTCTTCTAATCTTATACCAAAAGAGGACGATTAGAATTTAATTATTTATATATTTTTATTTAATAAATTTTCATCACAACTTTATAAAAAATTAGTATAAAAATCAAATCAACACTGAATACAAATTCCTATTTCTCTAGTTGTTTTTTTTTGGGGAGAAAATCTCTCACTGATATCGATAAAAATGAATTGTTAGTTCCATTTTTATTGGCATGCGTCCGTGAAAAAACAAGTTCAATTGAGTTGTAATCTATCATGAAGATCTTTGTGCAATTGGACTGATTTCTGGCTGCTGTTCATTAGACATTCGTTCGTGGTGCGTTCGTTTCAGTGTTCGAACGGTTGGCGTTAGTGGCACGTTCTCTATTGGGTTCGAACGGGAATATTCTAGAGAGCAAACGTTCGATGCACGTTCTTGGTGCGTTTGAATGGGGTCATTCAAGAGAGCTCACGTTCGTTGTGCGTTCGAGTGACGTTCGAACGAGTTTTCACAGAAAGGGCGCGTTTGTGGAGCGTTCTAATATGCGTTCGAACGCGACTACGATCTGAACGCAGTTTTGGCCCTTTTCACTTTGAAAACCCTAGCCTTTTCACCCTACCTATAAATATAACCCTTAGCCGCCATGTCCAGTAGTTGAAAGGGTTAAAACACAAATCCTTTGAGCTAAAATCCTAAAAAGCTTTCAACCTTATTTGATTCCACCATTGAAGACTTTCTATCTTCCTGTCTTCTCCATTAATGGTGAGTTCCAATATTTGTTAAACCTTCAACACAATCTAACCCAAAATTCCTAATCTTTTAGAGTTCTTTAGGAGGAAGTTTGGTAGTCGGAGTTCCGACATCATTGGTGATACAATCTACTCAGAGACTTCAGAGGTTCTGAAGAAAATCGTGGGTCGCGGGCTTGAGGAGTTGCCTTGAGTTCTTGCAGTATTGAGGTACTTGAGTCGGTGGAGTTGCCACCACAGGTCTTGACCATCGCTGTAAGTTTTTCTCTATATAGTGGATTCGGGTGGTAGCATATATCCGAAGTGGTTTTTTACTTACAAGAGTTTTCCACTTCGTCACAAAAATTATTGTGTTGATTTTGTGTGATTAATTTAATTTGCTGCTTTAATTTATTATTATTGTTTTTATATTTACAGCATAATTAATTGTTGGATATTGTGATTACCTGTTAATTTATCCATAGTAGCAGTAATCAGGACTTGTCTTATTTATTGCGTTAAATTCCGTATAGGATCAGAACCTAGGCTAATCGTGAATTTTCATGAATGAACTTAAAATATAAGCCTTAAAGCAACCCTCAACTTCTAATCTAACTTTAGAGTCATACTCGTGCATAAGTGGGTGCACACTTGACACGGACTAAGTAAAAGACAAGTCTCCCTGTGAGAGGAAATGTTGGAAATATTCTCCTACATTGATTGAAATAAGCGAATGACTCTCAATTCTTAAATTAATATTCGGATTGAGTTAAACTCATGAATTACTTGATCTCTTCTAATATATTATACCCAACATTCAACATTCTTAAATAACAAAAGGTCTTCTATTATATTACAATCTTGTTCTCTAAAGGGACTTTTTGTCTGAATGGGTCAGTAGCCAATGCTTAGTCCAGAAAAAAAACAAAAACAAAGTTTCACTTGGAAATTTTGTCAAATTATATTTTTCTGTCACCGTGTTTTTTACGTATTCAAACATTCATAAGGCATTAATTAGGTTTAAAATTATTAGCCACGGGTTGCGTGTATCTTGGTTACCTATTACTGAAATCTCCATCGTAAGATTCTTTACTAATAAAATACAAAGTATATATAAAATAAATAAAATAAAAATAAATACAACCATAAATTCATTCTACCAACCAAATTTTCAAGACTTTACTTCTAATTAACACGTTTTTTGACTTTTTTTTTTTGGAAAAGTACACTTAGACCTACAAAGTTTGCTCTAATTAGTGTTGATAATTATCTCTTATTCCGTCCCATATATCCTAATGGAATCTCATCTTATTCACGATTAGATTTGAGATTTATTTTTATGTCATATTTTAGAAACAAGACAAGATGAGACTAAAAAATATCATATAAGATCCGATACTCATAAATATAGACCAATACTAGAAATGAATAAAGTTAGCAATTAAAAAATTGGTCCCTCGAAATATTAGGACTAGAGACATCTGAAATCCCTCGAATAAATATTTTGTTATTTTCTTTGATCCTTTTGTTATATATATTGTGCCCAGCTTCTCCATTGTTTCAGTTTGGAAAATATAATGAAAATAATAACAAAAAAGAATGTGTACAATTCAATGTCTTATTAACTGCTTACCGCAAGGACTTGGAATTCAATGTCTTATTCAATTATTTTGGAAGTGAAGAATGAATTTTGAATTAGACTTCTGCTTATGGTCGCAGTCCAAGAAATTTCGTATTACCAACCGATCCATGTAATTAAATTAAGCTTTTCAATAAAAATTTATGCCCTTAAGGATGTCACAAACCAAAAAACTTGGAGGCTGTATAATGTTATGGGGATAATTCCAACTCGGTTGATAATAAGTGTCTGTTTCCCATCATTTTTAATAGAGGTAAAAAAGCGTAGAACTCATAATTAGACCATTGAATTTTTATCCGACATCTAAATAGTCCATTAAACTTTTATTTTCACCCCATTAGCCCACTGAACTTTTAAAAACCGTGAAACAAACCCATTTAATGTAACGCCGTTCCGTTTATTTATTTTAAAAACCGTGAAACAAGTCCAATATGTTGCGTCACTTTTATTCTAAAATTATTTATTAAAAATTAGATATGATTGTGTTTTACTATTATTGAAAATTTATTTTTTTTAGTAGTGTTGATTAATGTTCAAATGAAATTAAATAGACCATTTGTAATTTTTTCAAGACATGATTGTGTTGATGATGGTTTATGTAGTTATAAAGAGTTTTTAACATCATTTTTTAGAGTTATGTAGGCTTATAGGTAAAATATTGAAGTTCAGGGGGCTAATGAGATGTATTATAAAAGTTCAGGGGGTCAAATATGTCTTTTGTTATATTTGGCATTTGCACTGTTGGCTGCCACGTCATCAACTCCTAACGGAAAAATCTGACGTGGACGGTAAACGGAACGGCGTTACACTAAATGGGTTTGTTACACCGTTTTTAAAAGTTCAGTGGGCTAATGGGTGAAAATAAAAGTTTAGTGGGCTATTGAGATGTCGGATAAAAGTTCAGTGGACTAATTATGGGTTCTGCCGGTAAAAAAGTATTTTTAATACTTTCCGTAATTTTATAATTTTTAATAAAAATTATCATTCAGAAACAAACACCTAAATTTTTTATCAAAAATTTTACTAATAAAAACTCTATTTGAATATAAATTCGAGACAACCCTAAATTCTTGAACACGATTTTAATTATGAATTAGGCACATCAATTTTTATATGGTATGAAAAAACCAACTTGAGCAAATAACAAGGCCGTTCAAAATAATCAAACTATAGATAGCATGAGATAGTAGGAAGAAAATCTCAAATTGACTGAGAATATAAGTTCGAGTAATCCTCGATTTTTGAGCTAACTTTTGAGTTTATTTGTTGCATCTAAGATTTGTTTGAATTTAAACTTATACCATGCATAAATATTATTTTATTATTGAAAAGTTAAATCTAATAATTAAGAAAAATTGACAAATATGTTTTGGGTATTTTTTTAAAATAATACATAGATCGACTAGATAATTAGCTTAAACTATATGGGTTAAAAGAGCTTTTACCTTAATTACAATGTAAAATTTTACAGAATAGTTATGAATACTTATACTTCTGTAAATGATGACAACTCAATCCGTTTTCTTAACTTAGGTGGTATTTGTTTTTATTTTGTTGTTGTTTTTTTTTTTTTTTTAACTGAAATCTAAATCTAAATAAATCTAAAACCCGATTAATTTTAAGGTGTGAATCTGAAGGACATTTATTATTTTTGTTGAATATATGAATATGAGTATTGTTGTTTGTTTTATTACGATAAAAAAAATATTCCGGACGGGGTTTGATATTTATTTTTATGTCCCGTTTTAAAAACAAGACATGATGAGACTAAAAGATATCCTAAAATTTCAAGCAGGATAATAAGGGACAACATTTTAGCCAAGATTTTTAGATTTGAGTGTGATGTCATGAGTTCGAGTTCAGATGATGTATTTTTTGTAAGAGTCTGGAGTAGCCGGGGGTTTTACTTACTCCGCTTAAGCTTGAATCGGGTGCTTTAGGGGCGGGGTTTCCAATATTTTCAAAAATAAATTGGGATGAGATTTTTGGATTTGGTTGTCATGTCATGAGTTCGAGTTGATATACTTCTTGTAAGAGTCTGGAGCAGCCGATGGTTTTACTTACTTCGTTTAAGTTTGAGTCGGGTGCTTTAAGGGCGGGGTTTCCAATATTTTCAAAAATAAATTGGGATGAGAGGATAAGACAAGATTTTTTTTTATCAAAAAAATAATGGGACGGGACCGAAATATTTGTCTCTGTTATATAAATGAGACGGGAACGAGATTAACAAAACTCCTCTCGTCATATTACCATCCCTAGCTCCATGTACAGATAAACCCACACCGTTTCAAGGACGATAAAATATCCCTATTAATTTGAGTCGTACTTATCTGTTATGATCTCACGATTTATCTTATTTAATTTGTATTTATATCCTATATTAGATTTATTCATACAGATTAGTATTATCATTAACAAATATAATATAAGATGTCATCAAGAGCATGATCCCGTGATTTTCAATTCGTTTTGCCACATCTAATAAATTCAACTAGGCATGACAAATAGATCCGGATCCGGACGATCCGGGTCCGGTTAAACCCGGAACCGCAAAAGAGCATGGTCCCGTGATTTTCAATTCGTTTTGCCACATCTAATAAATTCAACTAGGCATGGAAAACAGACCCGGATCCAGACGACTCAAGTCCGGTTAACCGGGTACCCGAGACCCGGTAATAAAAAAAAAAAAAAATTAACTTAATTCCATCACCTCATATAAAAGAGAAAGACAATCAAATAAAATAAACACTTCCATATATTATCCTGTCATTCAATTACTCAACTCCATATTAGTACTCTGTTACATATATTTAATATCTTACATTACTTCAACTCCTCATTTTTATGTGTTTTGTAATTTCCAATTCAAAATTATCACATTTTTAATATGTATTCAAACTTGTTGTGATATTATTAATACATAATATTGAATAGTGGAGTTTAAAAAAAGAAAAGAGGTAAAAAAAAAAAGTGGAGGAGTTGCAGATCCCGGATCCGGATCCGGGTATACCCATTAAAATCGAATCTAGGATATGATAATCATGTGTAAATTTTTACCATCAAACCACATCTAGAGGAGACATTTGATGTATACCCAAGAGAATACTAACAAAAAAGAATGACTACAATTCAATGTCTTATTAACTGCTTTCAGAAAGCTTGGAATTCAATGTCTTATTCAATTATTTTGGAAATGAATAATGAAATTTTGAATTAGACTTCTGCTTATGGTCGCAGTCCAAGAAATTTCGTATTACCAACCGATCCAAGTAATTAAATTAAGCTTTTCAATAAAATTTTATACCCTTAAGGATGTCACAAACCAAAAAACTTGTAGGATGTACAATGTTATAGAGATAATTTTAATCCGTTGATAATAAGTGTTTGTTTCGCATGATTTCCGTACGGGCCAAATTTGGTCCAGGGGGTAATTTCGACTTTTTGCTTCAGACCCAATACTGAACGCACCCCAGACTCCCCAAAGATAAGATCCTGGCCCAAGTTGCTACTTAAAACCCACACACTAAAGGAAGGCCTGAGTTTGGTGTACATAGGTCCAGACATTCACAGGCCCACTCCCAGTAAAATACCCCACATCCAAACCATAACCAAGGCCCACCACACGCTAGCCCACGAAACGCCTAGATTCATAAATACCCCTCATGGATCGATCGTTTCCAGCATCCAACCGACAAAATAACTACCCTTCATGAAATTAGCCGTTACCAGCGTCCAACGGGTAAGCAATCAAATGCCGTAAATGCACACGTCTCCCGAGAGTGTATATAAGGGACAAGAAAGTCTACAAGAAGGACACATAAGCTCTCCTACTCATAGCCTAATAGTATTCTCTCCAGAGCCCTCAGAACCTCCTACATACCGCCCTCACGGTAGCTCACGGAGATCAAGGTAATCTCTGACCTTGCTCCTCCTCCTACGACATTTATAACTCATCTCCACCACTGACTTGGGCGTCGGAGTGCCTACGGCTTCCACCACACCGGTGGGTAGACCCTCCACGCTCACTCTACCCATTTGTTTTGCAGGATCGCCAGTGCCCCCAACCTACGAAATCTTGATTGTGGACCTTGGGCGAATACCAGCGTCTACAATTTGGCGCCCACCGTAGGGCCCAAGCGATCTATAAGAAAACAAAGCTTACATTCAGCCTACGAGAACTCGCAAGCATTACCATGGCCTCCGATAGCGAGCCTTCAGATCTTCTAGCTGGCCAATTGGCCATTCTCCAGGAACGGTTACGTGTTTTGGAAGAAGAGAATTCGGCCATGAAGAGTTCTAATAGCGACCTCCAAAAACAGTTGGAACATCTTTCGTCCACCCCCAGGCGAGGAAGGTTCGCCGATCCCCCCAATGAACCGGCCCGCCAACTTAATTCGATGGAGACACCATGTGATGTAACAGGTGACATTCCCCCTTCCGAAAATCATCCAATCGGTCAATGGAGGAACCAACACGTACCACCAGCTGAGCCAATGACAGCTTCATCCATGCGCAAGGAAATTGAGGAATTCAAGGAAGCAGTCCTGTCCAGCCTTCTAGGAGCCATGTTACATTTGAAGAAAAGTAGAACATGAACCATTACAGACACTCATTTCGTTGAGGGAATCAACTCAGTTGAACTCCCTCGAAAGTTTAGCCCACTTAAGATGAAATTATACGATGGATCAACCGACCCCGACGACCACATAATCCACTACAAATACAAGATGATGTCCATAGGCCTTTCTTCACATCAGAGGGAAGCGGGGGGAATGTATAGAGGGCTCAGAGAGATATTGGCTGGTCCAGCCCTCACGTGGTTTATCAATTTGCCATACCGATCAATTGGGTCATACAAAGAATTGGTAGACAAGTTCGTGGAACACTTCGCCAGTTCTTGCAAATTCGAGAAGACCACAGACGACCTCAATGCGATACAACAACGGAAGGGAGAATCTCTGTGAAGCTACATCTCATGCTTCAACAAGGAAAGGATTGCTATCACTGACATCCACCAGCCGACAGCAGTGGAGGCATTTAGGAATGGGTTGTTGGTTGACAGCGGCCTCTACAAAAGTTGACAGAGAATCGATGCTACACTATAGACCAGACAATGGCCAGAGCCCGAACGGAAATCAGATGGGAAGAGGATAAAAGGAATGCAAGGAGGGAAATCTCATCCAGTCTACAAGAGAAGGGGACATATCCGTCCAGACGACCAAAAAATTCAGTAGGAGAGGCCAGCAATTAATCGATAAAAGAACTTACCGTGGTAGAGATACTCGTCCCTACGACAGGGTTCCTCGCAGACCTATCTCATACGACAAAAGAGAGAGAACCCCTAATGGCGCCCTCAGGCTCCCAGACTACAACTTCACCATATCACCGGGTGAACTTGTTTCTATTCTTAGGAAAATGGGGAGTGAAGTGGCCCCCACGCTCTAAGGAAGGCTCCGAGAGGAAAGATACAAGTAGATGGTGTGAATTCCACTGAGACTACGGGCACACGACAGCCGATGGCATATCACTAAGATTGGAAGTCCTGGAGCTGTTAAACAAGGGGCACCTGAAAGACCTGTTCACGGAAAAAGGGAAAGCCACATTGGCTCAGAGGGAAGAAAGGGATGACTGGGGAGAAGCTCCAATTCCACCTCCTCCAATCAAGAATACGATCAATCTTATATCAAGAGGATCAGAAGTTAGTGGGATCTCATATTCAGTACTGAAACGACACGCCAGAATGGTAACGATTGTTGCCTCGGGTCACACGGTGATGGTAGCAGGAGATTATACTGGTTTGGCGATCGAGTTCATGGACGACAGAGTATCCAGTCATAAGAACCCCCACCATGAAGCATTAGTGATATCCTTGCAGTTGGCCAACTTCATGATCAAGAGAAGTTGGTCGACACGGGGTCATCAACTAACATCGTCTTCCTACCGGCCCTTAATGACATGGGAGGAGGATTGGAGAAAATAAATCATCGATTTATGGCTTTGATAGGCTTCAGCGGGGAACAAAAATTCACAATGGGGGAATCTCTCTCCCAGTATACACAAGAGGAATCAATAAAATGACTACGTTCCTCATCCTAGACTGCCCATCGGCCTACAACTTGATAATGGGTCGACCGTGGATTCACGATATGAGGGTCGTCTCGTCCACTTATCCCTAGATACTGAAATTTCCTACTAAATGGGGGGTCCAAGAAATTAGAGGGGACCGACTTGCTTCAAGAACTTGCTACCAAATGACCATCAAGCCTAAATCCCAAACGACATAGCAATTATAGGAGGGGCCTTGTCGAGTCTACGCAGATACTCCGAAAGTGGAAGAACTCGATGAGGTCCAAATTCACCCTCAGTACCCAGACCATAAGTCCCAAGTTGGAGCCGACCTTGACCCCGTGCTACGCACGGAATTGGTGGATTTCCTCAAGAAGCATCACGACTGCTTCGCATGGTCACATGGAGACATGACATGAATAGACCTAGAGTTGTTGACACACGAGCTACATGTGGGTCCAGCTTACCCTCTGTCAAACAGAAGATGAGGAAGTTCACCCAGAAAGAAATCGAATCATCGATGAGGAAGTCCAAAAATTATTGGAGAATGGAGCCATTAGAGAAGTACAGTACTCGGAGTGGCTTTCTAACGTCGTGGTTGTGCGAAAGAAGAATGGCAAATGGTGAGTCTGCATTGATTTCACAAACTTGAACAAATCGTGCCCAAAGGATTCTTTCCTTCTCCCTCACATCGACTCAATGGTCGACGCTACAGCAGGACACAAATTACTTAATTTCATGGATGCATATTCGGGCTACAACCAAATCCTCATGCATCCGGATGATGAGGAGAAAACGGCCTTCGTCACTAACAGAGGAATCTATTGTTATAAAGTGATGTCATTCGGGCTGAAGAATGCTGGTGCTACCTACCAATGTCTTGTCAACAAGATGTTCTCCCACCAGATTGGGAAAACCATGGAGGTCTACATTGATGACATGTTGGTGAAATATTTACAAGCCAAGCAACACCTGAGACACTTAGAAGAAGCATTCGATGTGATGAGGAAATATGGGATGAAGCTGAACCCCACCAAGTGTGCTTTTGGGGTAGCCTCCGGAAAATTTCTTAGTTACCTGGTCACTCGACGTGGGATAGAAGCCAACCTGGAGCAGATAAAGTTGGTCCTCAACATCCCTTCCCCAACGAACCCCAAAGAGGTCATGCGACTTGCGGGAAGGATCGCCGCTCTCAACAGATTCATTTCAAAGTCTACCGATAAAAGCTTCTTGTTTTTCTCCACCCTTGGGAAAGCAAAGAAGTTCGAGTGGACTCCGGCCTGCGAAGAAGCCCTAAACAGACTGAATGAGTATTTAACTACACCTCTTCTCATGTCCAAGCCAGTCGACGGTGAAAGATTATTCCTCTACCTTGGAGTCTTGGAACATGCGGTCACCGCTGTTTTAATAAGGGAAGAAGAATGACATCAACTCCCGGTCTACTACGTGAGTAAAGCTTTACTAGACCTAGAGACTCGCTACACTCAAATAGAGAAATTGGTTCTTGCATTTGTGACAGCAGCTCGCAAGCTCCGACCCTAGTTCCAGGGTCATCCAATCACTGTATATTCCACTTACCTATTGAGGAGCATTCTTTACAAGCCCGAGCTCTCTAGCAGACTAACCTAATGGGCAGTTGAACTTGGGAAGTATGACATCACTTACCTACCATGAACCGCTATCAAGTCCCAAGCTCTCACGGATTTCGTGGCGGACTTCAGCCCTAATCTACAAATCGATGTGGAGAAAGAAATGCTGTGTGTCCAGGCGTCTGAGGTATGGAAACTTGCGGTAGACGATTCTTCCAGCAGACGAGGCTCCGGGTTAGGAGTTGTAATCACTTTTCCCTCAGGCGACGTTATACAACAAGCATTTAAGTGTGGTTTCCAAACTACCAAAAACGAGGCTGAGTACGAAGCATTGATAGCCGGGCTAACACTACTTAAAGATTTGGAGCGAAAAGAGTTGAGGCGACGTCTGACTCGCAGTTAGTTGTCAACCAACTCCAAGGATCTTACCAAGCTCGAGGAGCTCAAATGGCGGCCTACTTATCAAAGGTAAAGGAAATCCAGTCTACTTTGGAATCATTTACAATCTCACAGATTCCTAGGACCGAGAACACTTATGTGGATTCCCTGGCTACTCTCGGGTCCACTCTACAAGAGGATAATATTCGAGTCATACCAGTGGCATATCTACAATGGCCAGTCATTGTAAAAACAGAAGATGGAGTCGTCTCCCACATCAAACAAATCGACTCTTGGATGTCCCCCTTGATGAAGTACCTGTAGGAAGGTGAATTGCCAGCAGACAAGGTAGCCGCCCGGAAGATCCTTCGTCTTGGTTCAACGTATCGTATTACAATTCATATATCTATGTCATGATAGCATTTGGAGTATTATTTCTTGTGGTATATCAGATGGAAACCCAGACATAAATTATGTAGCCGATTCCGAATGGACGGTAGTGTGGTCTGTACTTGGGATACAATTCCACGTACCACTTGGAAAAGTGCTCATATGTGTGCTTGTATGGTTAGTGTGTGTGCCTGTGTCTTCATGATGAATATAATATGCCAATGAAGTTGTATGTTCATTGCTACTTTGATGTACTTTCAAGCATGCAATCTTAGATGTGAAATATATGTAAATTTAGGTGTAAGTTTTATCTTGTACATGTGAATTTAGAAGCATGATACTCTTGGAAATAAGTGTTACTTAAACTTGATTAAATTATTACATAAATCCTTTCATTACAAGTGACATAAGTAAGGGACCATTCCGAACCCAACGGTTTGAGGTCTTTCCTTGCGAGGGGTGAGTGCGGCCTTAAATCTTATTTTCCCGGTTCACACCGGGTGGCGACTCCATTATTCTCCGGTTTAGTCCCCCGTGGCTACTCCGTACTCCCAACTAGGCCGTGAGCCGGAACAGCATGTGTCGTCCAGTTTCTGTGTCCCACAGGAACCCTAGAACCTTTCTAAATCACCAAGAAACAAAAAACTAAATTTCCAAGCTTAAGGTTTTGAAGAATTACCTTAAATCTCCTAAATCATCTTTCTTGATTTTCCTTCATTTCTTCATGGTTTCTTTAAACCAAGATTGAGAGATTTCTTTTGGTGTTTAGTAGGCCATTGATGATGAAATGAAGAATCTTCGCTCAACTCGTGAAGATTCTTTTTGATGTTGGTGTACCATCTATTAGGAAATCTTAAGTGAGTCGTTCAGTGTCTTATCAAATAAACACCTACATGTCTATACGAGCCTCCGAGACTCATGGTTCATTAGGATAAACCATCGGACCAAGTCACGATATACGACATGTACTGGTCTCATCAGATTTTACTAAACGACCAGTGTTAGTAAATCTTGACCAGGAACTTTATTTAAGTATATACATCTTCTAGTGCGCTTCCCAATGTCAATTACATTCTACGTTGTAATTGCGCACTATATTGTAAATCCTAGGGTCTTTGTCTAATATACATGTATCACTAAACATGATTTAGTTTCAATCTAATCGTAATTGAATATCCAATCGTAATTAGATCCAATATGTGTATAAAATACAAGGGTGCTACCATTAAATTAGTAATATTATGGAAAATAGAATTACTCGTATTCATGAATCATACATAAATACGATCCGAATTAGCACTCTGAGCACCAACCCTAACAGATCGAAAATGGTTTATGACCTATTTTAAAGAGTCACATTGGATGTGATTGGCAATTGTTACCTACTTTCAAGTATATTTGGGCCCAATGTGCCAAAGCTGTGTGTTTAAATATATTTCTGAGGTCTACTTCCTGCAATATAATTTAATTTAATTATTGAATTCTCATATTTTATTTGGGGATTTTCAATTTATATAAAATATTTGGAGGGCATCATTATATTAAAAATCCATGATATGTTGGATGTTATGTGATATTGATGAAATTACTTTTATCTACTAACTCTTTTTTCTTTTGTTAAGTTTATGATGACAACTACTACTTCCTCTAATCCGTTTGCAAGTGTCTTGGATGCGAACAAACTGACTGGTCCCGAGAACTTTAGTGAATGGGAATTAGATCTTAAGATAGTTTTGAGATTGGAGAAGTCAGGTTATATGCTGGATAATCCAGTACCGCTGGATAATGCACCGGAGTCCTCACCTGAAGAGAGTGAGACATTTCAGAAACAGAGATATGATGATCTGAGAGTCGGGTCACTCATT
>SKCR01021408.1:0-78727 GCA_019454045.1 Zanthoxylum bungeanum | reverse complement strand
GAAGTACAGATAAAAAGGTAGGCCAATATAAGTGGATGATTAAATTCATGGACAGTGGGAGCGAAATTGAACAGGAAGCATTTCTTGCCTTGTGGTTGTCAAGGTATGTTTTTCCAAGCTCTGTGTGTGTAATTGCCAAATCTGTGTTTCCTATTGCTGTACATTTAGCAAAAGGCACTAGAATTTCACTTGCACCAGCTGTTCTTGCTAGTATTTATGTAGATTTGAGCTTGTTTAAAGAAAATATTGTTGCTATGAGTGTGGTAGACAAGTGGAAAGACAAAGGAAGTAAGCTAGAAATTACTATATGCTCACCATTTCAGTTAGTCCAAATATGGGCATGGGAGAGGTTTAAGGATTTGAGACCAGAACCTAATTTGATAAAAAGTGGTGAGCCAAGATTTGCTCAGTGGCACAAATTAAAGATGGGAGTTGAGAATGTGAGAACGGTTCTGGATTCAGCACAAGAGAGTTTTGATTGGCGTCCATATGCCAAAACTTTATACAATTGGAAGCTTCCTATGTTTTATGGAGAAAAGGGAATAAGCGTATTGGTTGATGATCATTTGTCTGAAGAATTGCAATCATGGGATCAATGTTTGAGGGTTTCGGAGCTAGTAGGGCTGAATTGCATAGAACAGTATCTTCCACACAGAGTAGCAATGCAATTTGGCATGGACCAAGACCTCCCAGTTTCTGTTGCTCGGGTAAATAATAGTCCTAAAATTGCTTGGAGGTATTATTGTAAGCCTATCACTTGTGCAAATTTGTATGTACCATCCAGGCTTTATGAGGCAGGTGTTACCACCCGATACTTAAAGTGGTGGAAGCAATCATTGTCACGTATGCAAAGTGCAAGTGATGGTGCTTTGCCTGAGAGAAAAAATCTGTCAAAAGGAGTGACAGAAAGTAGTTTCACTGGTGTTAAAAAGACCCCTAAGCAGACAAAGCGAATAAAGGATGATGGTATTCTCTCAGGTTCTAAGAAAGCACCAGATAGATCAAAAGGAGCAGAGCAAAAGAACTTTACCACAAGCTGTAAAACTGAGGCAAATAGATTTGATGGAATGAAGAAAGGAGATGCCACCTCTACTCGTACTCTATTTTCTTTTATGAGCTTCAAAAGGTCACCAGAGACATCAAAAAGGAAGAACGGGGGTACTGATTCCTCTGCTGCTCTTGGTTCTCCTCTGAAGAAAGCTAAAAAACAAGTTAAGTTTTCGAAGGAAAAGAAAACTGTTGGCCATGCACCTGCGTCTGTTGAATTAGATTCAAAAAAGAAATCACTGAATCTAGAAGTGAAGAAGGAAGCTAATGATTCTGTTCCTCCAGGTTTTCCTCCCAAATCTAATTTGGCGTCGGCAAGTGATTCCTCTGCTGCTCTTGGTTCTCCTCTGGAGAAAGATAAAAACAAGTTGAGGTTTCAAAGGAAAAGAAAACCGTTGGCCATGCAACTGCCTCTGTTGAATTATATTCAAAAAGGCAATCACCAAATCTAGAAGTGAAGAAGAAAGCTAATGATTCTATTCCTCCAGGTTTTCCTCCCAAATCTAATTTGGTGGCGGAAAGTGATTCCTCTGCTGAAGATAATCTGACAATAGCAGAAGTACTCGAGTCTAGGAAGAAGCATGATGGTTTCTGGAGTGAACAGGTTGGTAGTGCTGAAAATTTGCCTATTCAATCTGAAGCTTTTTCTTCAACTGCAGATTGTGAGGGTGTTAAAGTTATTGAACCACAATCACAGACAGAATTGGTTGAAAAGATTATACATAATGAACATGTGAAGGGTGGATCTGAAACAGCTATTGATGATTCAACTGTGAGTAAATTGGGTGGTTCAGCTCATGATTTGGTGAGGATGAAGGGTTGTAAAGGAGATGGCAACATTAATAACAATGATATAAGCGAGATACCAGGATTGCGTCTCGAAGAGTGGGTTAGCAGGCTTGAAACGATCATTGCAAAGCTAAAAGCAGAAAAATTTGGTCATGAAAGCCACCCTTAGTATCAGAGTAAGTTGACTCATCTACAATTTAAGTAGTTTTAGCACTTCAGCTATACATATTCAGCCCCTGCCATTTTGTTTTGGATTGATAACAAATTAACAATTGTGCAGTATATACCTTAACCACAATGAAACCTGACAAGTATTGTCGTTTTGGAAGAAATTGAATGTTCAGTGGGGCACTTTTGTTTACTAAGTAGCCACATATAATGTGTAATGCACTTTTTAAATTTAGCTGAGTCTCCTCCTTAGTGTATCTGATATTGGTGTCCAAATTTGTAAGTTGGACTCTACGGCCAAGGACTGTATGTAAGCTGTAATTAAGACCTCGGAGCCCTTAACTAATTTTACTTGTTTGTTGCATGCTTTACAAGAAATTGAACAATGCCATTTTCTGAAGAAATGGAGATCCAGTACGAAATCTGCACTCAAATGATAAACATAATGCTGGTCGTGACACCAATCCATCGTATACATATATCTACAGCTAATGCTTCCATAAGAAACCAGCAGTTAAAGAGGCAAAATTCAAAACAGGCGCAGCGAAAGCATGTATGCATCATCAGCAGCGAAAGTAATCCAAAGTTCAATCCAAGCTCATTTCTTTTGCTATCACTTTATATGCTGCATTAGTCCTGAGAATTGAGAAAATAAGAACTTCTCAACTTCCATCATGGTCTCAAAAGTTGCAGAATTAAACTGAGCATCAGCTCACAAATAAAAAGGCAGTACATTCTTAAATCTAAGTGTCAATTTCTTAATGGGATTGTTGATAAAGCTTCAGAATTCTCTAAATCATCAGTGTTGGCTAAAAGTGATTCTTGCTTCAAAGGGAGAATGTGAGAAGGGAAACCTCATGTCACTTTTCTTTGATTGGCTACCCTCATTCAATTCAAATTTTTAAAAAGAGAGAGAATCAACTTTTTCTTTCCACGTATCTTTAAAAAAAAAAAGGACAGATTACGGTAGACCCACTCTGGATAAAAAGCAAATGGATTGGCATTTGAGTAATTTAACAGATAAAATTGATTTATTAAAAAGACCCGTACTATTAATGAGTGGCAAATCATCGAATCTTAAACGAATCGAATCAAAAAGTGTTGATTTTCCTTTCGATATCCTAATATCATGATTTGTAATTGATTTGTTTATTAAACGAATCGAATATAAATATTCGTTTAGTCATGATATTATTCAATAATGTAAATTACCATAATTTATTTACATTAATTCTTTATAAATATATACATATGAAATGCTTAAATAATATATTTATTAAAAATATGTCATCAAACTTATTCTAAAGTAGATGTTATTCTCAACATATTTATATCAATCTAATATGCATTATGACATAAATTACCATTAACAGGGTTGAAATGAAAATATAGATTTTTTTATTAATAAATAATAAAATATAATGTACAATACATTATTCAGATTGACGCTCAAAGTACCAACTCCAACACTTATCGCCACTCCAACCCTCTTAGAGGAAGAAAACCAATCTTTTACTGTAAGAGTAGCCCATCTTGACCCAACACCTCCCCCCATTGGACTTCATCAAGCTGGACATGGACAGAGTCTCTACCATAACTCATGCTGAATTGGATCAGCTTAGGGAAAGATTCAGCATTTATGAAAAAATCAGTTTGGACGTTCCTTAGGAAGGAGACCAGGCAAGTCGACCAAATGGTGATATGCCAACCCTAAGGAGTACAAGTGTAACATCCCGTCTAAGCCAGGATGCTACCGGCAGGAGACAGGCTAATCCTGCCTCCATAAGCCTCTCACTGTGATGAAATTTCGGCATGATGTATTCGTAACATCATGTAACCTGGCCTACAGCCAGCATCCATTTACAACATGAACATAAAATCTCGGCCTCAGGCCGGTATCTCAACATCAATGCAATCTAAGGGCCCATCTAATATGTAATGCAGACATATAAACACAATAAAATCAGGGCTCCATGCCCGAAAATGCGTATATACAAAAACTTTTACAAACTTTAAACTTATAAACAACTCAATTACTCTACAACTAAACTCATAAACTACTTGACTCTTATACTCCCAAGACCTGGTGACTGGCTGACTGCAACGCTGCTATCCGGCTTCTCAAGCTTTGGTGTCTGTGGTCGACCGATCAGGTCACCAACCTGCAAAACTCAAACACTGTAGTGGTGTGAGTCATAAGACTCAGTAAGTAACTATGCTCATTCCTTGAGTGTCAAACACATGCAAAGTCTGAATCCAGTTTCTGTATTTGGGCTGTCTAGTTGACCATGCAAATATATATATTAAATCTGAATTATTATCTATCCACTAACCATTTAGCAAACACAATCTTTATTACTGATGTTTATTATTTTATCTCAATCCGTTTAGCAAACATGTTATAAATTTACTTATCTTCTTTACCCGACTATACATAAACTTAATCATGTTTCTTGTTTATACTTTCTAAAATCCATAACATTAAGTATGAGTTATCTATAGAACTCTTAATCATTTTCGATTATTACTATTTTGCCGTTAATTTCTTATTTATACTTTAAATATCCATAATCTAGACATTGAGTTTTCATAGTTCCATTACGTTTCCACTGTGTTACTCTGGTATCTTTCCACTTTTCTATATACTTATTTCTAATCTAGTTCCGACTTTTATTATAATCATCTTTCTTTGATATCATTGAAATATCATCAAATCGGACTAATAAAATATTCTTTCTATTAAACATCCAACAGATTAAAATCAGCCATATAATCATGTATATGAAACCATACGATCATACGCTAATATCTTACCAATTGTTCCTTCCATGTGAACATATATTACACACAGGCATCAATCACAAATATATATGTAATTATGCTATCATACTTCAATGTCAACTATATGCATCTCAGATGAATTACTAGCATATATAATTCATATGCACGTCATGTATGCTATATAAATTTTAACATGCTATGCTTTTTAGAAGATACTCTTTGAAAACTCTTTCTGAAAAACTATTATCTTAAAGTTTCTTTCTGAAAATTCTTTGCTGAAAACTTTACTTTACTTTCTTTTTCTGGAAAAGCTCTTTCTGAAAACTGTAAACTGTATTTGGGGTATCTGCTGAAAACTGGCGCATAGGGGCGTTACGTATCGCCGTCCCCCCATACGCCCTAGAGCTAGATATGCAAATCCATGACATTGGGGCGTTACGTATCGCCGTCCCCCAAAGCATGCCATACCTGCCCTGAAACTAGTGGTCTTGGGGCGTTACGTATCGCCGTCCCCCAAGCCACAACTAGAACTGGGGTTGCAAATCTATGCTACCGCCCAAGCTCTGAACTGGAGATCAGGTACACGATCCTATGCCGCCATCCTGTCTCATAAACTAGGATCTAGGGGCGTTACGTATCGCCGTCCCCCTAGTCCTCTACATGTGCACATGTGTCTATATCCGTCAATTCCAATAGTGTACAACTGGGATGGGTCAAATCCCAAATCCCGAATCCAAAGTATCCGTCAATTCCGAACTATATCTCAAGTTACATACTGGGGTGAGTTTTTACCTCATGCCCCAAAAAACATAAAACCATATTGTGTATCTCAAAACTGTAAGAAAACATTTCCTGAAATACTTTTCTTTCAAAAGAAAAACATCATAAACTTTTTCTTTTAAAAATGCTTTGAACTTCAAAACCCTTTTTAATTTCAAATTAATGTATGAAATCATAATGCACAATTATGCATATTTCTTCACACTACCCTTGTCATGCTTTCTTATATACTTACCCTTTTAACCATATAACCATATCGTAACATTGTTCATTCTTTCCCCCTCCTCATTATCCGCCATCCACAGATAATATAGGTTTTCTATCATTTACACACATGATAATTAACTTAAAAGTGACTAAAGAAGAAATTAAAGACATATTATACATAAGTACTTAATCATGATTCCATTACACTATCATGCATATTATCTATTGATAAACTGCCAGTAAAACACTACTATACATATTTAAATTATATGCCATACTACCCAATAATTACAGAAAATTTAACTAAATTCTAATTGTAACTAAATTATAACTGGTGAACTACGTCTCATTCTATTTTTAAACATCACTCTGTATACATACATAAGTTTCAGATTTAGGCCTTGTTATAATCGTTATCAATAAAGTCTTTATAACCCAAATTAGAGATTAAGTTTAACTTCAAAAATGATATTAATACTAAAACTAATCCACTACAGTAAATTCGTATATACAGAGCATAAATGATTAAAGAATCAGTCAATACAAGCACGTTCAATGTTACTTATTCTTATATACCAAAACACTTTTACAATAAGCGTCATAGTTACTAAATGTAATAATGAATAAAATCATTAAGATCACCCAATTATTTACCTTCATCATCCAACAATTCAACCATGCTCATACCCCCATCATTAACACATTAACCATGCACAAAATAACAAGCCAAAGACTACTCCCCTTACTGCCGAAAATCCTAATTCCAGATTTTTACTTTCATAATTCACCCATATATATATATCATCACTTTACTTATTAAATTCCAAAATTAACCAATTATTAAACCTAATCCATAGTTCCAAAATCCCCAAATTTCTAGGGTTCTGCCGAGCCTCTCTTTCTTCTCTCTCTATTTTATTTTTTTTTTCAGTTCACACGATTCTTCTTTCTCTCTACCTGTTTCTGCTCTGATCTTCTTTCATTTTCTTACATAAATCTAAATTTAATTTATCCTAACATGCTCCTAAATCATCTTTTTGTTTAATTACTCAATTTCCTCGACAAAACCAAACCAAAATAAACCCAAGGAATTCATTGTCATAGATTACTTACCTCATTTTTTCCCCCGCACTCTCTCAGCCTTCTCCATCTTCCTTCTTCTTTCTCGGCTTCTCTCTCTCGGCTTCCATCCTCTCTTCTCTTTCTTTCGGCCTTCGGCTGTCTTTTCCTCTTATTCTGAATCTCTTTTTCTATTTATTTCTTTCTCTTTCGGTCATCCCCTGATTTCTCTCATCTCTTCCCTCTATTTCTGCTTGTTCTGTGTGTGTAAATTGTGTGTGTGTTTATATGGGACACGTGTGAGTGTAGAAGTATCTAGGGTTTGTTTTTATTATTTTATTATTTGTGTGATAATCATCAACTTGGTCCCTCTAATTTAATTCAATATCATTCTATAACTAATCTCTTATAAAAATTCCCATTTAGCAAGAATTCACCCCGCGTTCGGATGCGGCCTCACGCGCGAGAAATAAATTTCACGCTAACATACTAAAATAAATATGGGATGTTACAACAAGGGTTGGTACTACCTCTTTGTTTATGCCGGACCCAAACACTCAATCTCTCATCTCTCAGCCACCAACTAGAACTTCAAAGACAAATGATTTTTGGTCAGGGAGTATGAGGTCATAACCAAATCATTTATGGTGAGGAGATCATTGTACCGACGTTTTAGAGTTGGAGGTAACGACCCGTTCTCCTTCTTTTTTTCTTCCTTAGGATTCCAATCATCATCATACTAACATACTTGCACCCTTTATAGCCTGTAGGAGTGATCCTCCAAAATTTCACCACGAGGTCAAATCGAGAGTGAAACTTACATCCTAATTATAGAGACATCGTCAACCCATCCTCCTCTATTGATAATGGACCTTATACCGATGACCTCTCCTCCAGCTGGCACACAGTCTAGTAAATAAAAACTAACTAACTGACATTTGTTCTACTTGCCAACTTTGTATTCATTCTCTTTTTTCATCTGACCCGATCAGTGGTTTACTTTTATTTTTTCCTTGATGTAGGTATACCGGGAAAGAGACTCAGCCCGATAAAAATTGCACGAGAAGTCAAACGCCTGGCTCAGGGTGGTCCGAGAGAGACCCGTCCATCGCTCACCATACCAATACCTTCATCCCAAAAACAAAAAGCACTGAGGCAAACCCCGGCCCTTACTACCCGAATCATCAATACACCACCACCGCAATAGTCCCAAACTCAAACAACCAAAACACCAACATCACCACCAAGACCTCAAAAAGTTGCTTCCATCAGATTGGGGGCGAAACCCTTGAGGAATGTCTAGAGAGAGCCCCCTTAAAGAAGACCAGTACCTCCCGAGGAAAAGCCTTAATGGCCCCTGCTCCCTAAGAAGCTTCAATCCATAATGTGGGGGTGGAAGATCTTCAAGAGAAAGCAAGAGGGAGAATGTGTCACCTAATGTCGACGGTCAACTACATGGCCCAATATGTGACTATTGAGCAAACCTATGCCTTTGAAAACATCTCTCCTGAAGAGTTCATCTAAGAGATGGGTTGCCTCTAACCGAAGGTAATAACTTGGTACTTAGTCTCTTTCCTTTATTACTCTTTAACAAACTGACCTATTTTCTTTCATTGACAACTGACATATTTGCAATTAACAAACATGGACGTGCTCTCTAGCATAATTGCTGAGGGTGGTCAGGGTTATAGTCTCCAAATCAAACTAAATTAGTAGGAGAAGAAGCTGAATAAGTAGTTGGATAAAGCCAAGGGTGATATATGGTTTTTTCACTGAGCCATCCAAGTTTCAAAAAATAATAGGGATGAGGCCCGAGCTGAGGCAGCCTACATGACTTCAAAGCTGATGTTGCTGCTGCTAGGCGAGGCCAATTATGGCTGTGATGGAGCACGACAAGACCAGAGTTAAGCTTAACAAAATAAATGGCGAGCTGACCTAGACCAAAAGGAAGTTGGCTGATAAGCGGAAAATATATCAATATTTACCGCCCTTTTTACTTAATATTTTGTATAGTTTCTCGAGTTTTATGAATGTTTTGATGTGTTTTAGTCTATTTTACATATAAAATAAAATTGGGACTTAATGGAATCAATCAGGATGAAATATGGAACAAATAAGGGGAAAAACTGGACTTGACATTTTGATTTTGGAGATTGGAAACTTGAAATGGCGTTCTAACGAAGTATAATTTCGAAAATTTCAACTTTGCACAATTGTCGTATTTTGGCCATAACTTTTTATTCTGATATCGAATTGAGGTGATTCAAGTTATAGATTAAAGCAGACTCAAATATCTACAACTTAGACGTTCATAGGAAGCTCGAATTCTGAAGTTTTCATGACCGAAATTGATGAATAATCTGAAAGTGTGTTATGTATAATTATTAAAGTCATTATCAAAAATAAAAATAAAAAATGGAAAATGACAATTTACAATTGTCAAACTTCCACCAAACATTCAAGCATGTTTGGTGGAGGATTTGGTGCCATGGTTGGTGGCATGTTTGATGGAGAAATTGATGGAGAAATTGGTGGAAGCCTTATATTTGCCTATAAATGTTGGACAATTATGACCCATAACGTCACTATTTGTAAAAGACATTGTGGTTTTTTTACAAATTAACTATGTGACAATGGAAATTGCATTTTATCATTTTGTAATTAGATTACTTGTATATATATAAATGATAAAAGTCCTTATAATTAGTTCCGGATTATAAGATATGAGGTAGTATCGATCCACAAAGGTTTAATCATTAAATATCCCTAGTCGTAGTATTATCGAGACTAGACATCGATAATGCAGAATAGACTAGTATTGCACTTGTGCGTGTTATAGAAGCATAACAACATAGTTCTCATATATTTAAGTATTGGATACTTATGCAAGTGTGATAGGAGGTTGTGTTTACCGATGGTACGGAAACAGCTTCGCTCTAGATAGACCCCTCGGAATCCCATTGGTAGTATGACTATGTGTCTATGGGAATCCGCTTCAGGGTAGGTGTATTTGGTCTTAACCTGAGACTTGCATCGCTAGTGCTTGCGACAATCAATACACTTTGGTTTTGGTCGTCCAGGACTTTAACAGGTTCTGTGTACGCCTCTTCTGGGTTTATTTAGAATCGTAGTATATTGGGTGTGATGTCAAGACGTAAGTATCACTTCAGTTATATGGAGATGATGATCACACAGGGATACAGAACCAGTTTTCTATTATGTTGCAACTATCAGGATAATATGACAAGGTCATGATTATCCGATTATAGAGACTAGCTTCTTGTGATCCGATATATGCTTCGTACGGGGCAGACACTATTCCAGCCCCAGACCTTGCATGTGACGTCAGATACTGGATCGCAATACGCAATACTACGTATACTATACCTGTTATAGATTATATATTCCTTTAAGAATATTTCTGGAGAATTGAATAGGCACGACGCTTTGCTCGAAGCCAACCATGTCTCATAAATCAGTAAAAACATGGTACGAGGTACGTACGTGTTCGGATAGTCCGACGATCGGATTTACTGCCAACATATCCAGGGATCTCATGGGTCGCTTCCTGAAGATTCACCGATGACGTATGACTCGTACAAAATTAATCTGGGATTAATTATTAGAGAGAAAATTAATCTAGGATTAATTACGGTAAGATTTTATCTGGGATAAAATTCTATTTGAAGAGAGAGAACGATTAATTCAGAATTAATCGATTAAATAATATATTCGATATATTATATGAAATTAGATTTCATAACGGAATTAAAATTAGATTTTAATTCGGGCGAATGAATTAATTTAGAATTAATTCGCGAGCGACGTTAATAGTAATTTTGCTAGGCATAATTATTTAATTAAATTTGATTTAATTACGTCGCAACGGAAAATTCGTTAATTCGAAATTAACGAACCCGATCCCAGAATATGTTTGCGGGCCCACTCAGATTTTGAATCAAGTGGGGCCCACAAGTCACATCACAAGTCATATCACCTAGTCACTTTAATCAACTTTTTGGTGATGGAATTTGGTGGGTGGTTGATGGCTTGTTTTACACTCTAAAGTGAGAGATGATTGACATATACCAAATCTTTGTTTTGGTATATCATTTTTTGATTTTGGAAATCAATTAACAAGTCAACAAAGCTCTCTTCTCTCTCCTCTCCATTCGCGCCCAACCAACAAATTTCTCTCCCTATTTGGCTTGGCCGAATACATCAAGAACAATAGGAAGAATTGTAGCAATTTTTCTAAGTGCTAGCACACATCAAGAATCATACAAAGGTGTTAGGGAAACTTTCCCATTAAGCTTGGAATCAAAGATCAAAGCTTGGAGCTTGATTCATCATTCAAAGATTAGGCATTTTCCTTCCATTGAATGATTCATTCTCAAGATCCAAGATTGGCACTTGTTTGTTGGCCAAAGTCAAGACCTTTTGTCCATCGCGGATGTGTTTGAATCATGAAGGCTTTGTTCCATATCATATGTCTTGCCCAAGTTGTGATTTGTTGGCCAAAGTCAAGATCACTTCTTGTTCATCGACATCGATTATGAAGCTTTCCAAGGTCAATGGGTCCCGCTTAACTGGAATCATTAAGCTTGTTGAGCCAAAGCCAAGGCTTAGTTGATTCAGAGGAAAAATGTTAGGAAAATATATTGGGATATATTGGCATATATATTGTATATATGTTTCGGACTTGGAGGTCCACCTACCGGATCTAGGAATTGGATGAGATCCAATTGATCTTAGAGATCTACCTAGTTAAATATCATACAGCTTGTTGGCCAAAGTCAAGGTTGTGTGTTATTTAACGGGATCCTAGCCCATTAGGAAACTAGGTTTCCCGAGTACTCAACGGAAGGTTAGAGGCTTGCCGAAAAATAGTGGGAGGCCAGTATTGAATTTGCAATTTCGTTCAAATACTTGGCATTACAGGTTTTCAAATTATTTCGTCAATTATATATTTATTAGTTGGACTAATATTCTATTATTTTTCTTGTAACAGTTGGACTGTACCCAAATATCGTTAATTGAATAGTTTGACTATTGCAATTAAGATGGCTGGAAAGATCAGAGTTAGATATATTATCATGGGTGAAAATGTCTTTAATGACGCGAACTTTCCTGATTGGGATATGAACCTCATGATTTTCCTAGGGGCTGAGAGGATGCTCTATACTATAGAGATACCCATCGGGCCTAAGCCCGGAAATGATCAGCCGCTTGAGTTTGAGCTTTAGAAGACTCATAGCGATGACAACTCAACTGCTCAGTCCGTCATGCTCGCTGCGATGACCCCTCAATTTCGTCGCCAAAACAAGGGATTGGATCCATATACTATGATGGAAAAATTGAAGGACCTTCATCGATCTAACCTTAGATCGCAGAGGTATGAATTACAGAAAAATCTATTTCGCTCTCGAATGTCGGATGGTACATCTGTTGAGCACCATGTGTCACAGATGATTGCCGACATTGAACAGCTAGGTCAGCTAGGCATAACCTTTGAGGCTGAGACTTCTATAGATTTGATCTTGTAGTCTCTTCCTGACAGCTGGAGCGGATTCATCATGAACTACAATATGATGAACCAAGACCATACTCTTGGAGAGCTGATGGCAATGCTGCGTGAAGTAGAAAAAGAGATGATGAAGGGCAAAAAGCGTGAGGCACACTTCGATTCAACATCTCAGTCTCCCAAGGCTTGGCCGAAGGCAACTGAAGGTGTAAAGAAGAAGAAGAAGAAGGGCAAAAACAAATCGTCAAAGTCTTCTGGGAAGAGTAAGGACAAATCCCAAGATGTATGCTTGTAGTGTGGCAAACGGGGTCATTGGAAGCGTGAATGCCGTGAGTACAAGGCGCACATGAAGGAAATCAAAGCGGGCAAGACACCGGCTTCAGGTATGTTTATTATAGAAATAAACATGTCTACTTCTAGTTTTAAAAATTGGATTTTTGATTCTGGTTGTGGTACTCATATATGTACTGATGTGCAGGATCTGTGGATTAGCAGGAGACTGGCCTCATGAGAGATTGACCTCCGCGTTGGAAATGGGACTTGAGTCGCCGTTTTGGCCGTTGGGACTTATATTTTGGAACTACCATCGGGGCATGTACTTAATCTTTCAGACTGTTATTATGTACCTAGTTTGACTAGGAATATTATATCTGTATCTTTATTGGCCCAATGTGGCTATACTTTTGTTTTTAGAAACACTGGGTGTTTTATGTATAAAAATGATATGGAGATATGCAGTGCTGATGTGTATAATGGTCTTTATATTTTTAATATAAATCAATCTCAAACATATAATGTAACAAACAAAAGGCTTAAATTAAGTAACAAAGATGAAACTTATATGTGGCATTGTCGTCTGGGACACATTAACAAGACTCGCATATCCACACTTTCGAAGAGTGGGTACCTGGACGGATTTGATCCAAATTCATATGACGTCTGTGAATCTTGTTTATTAGGTAAAATGCCTAAATCACCTTTTAGCGGTAAATGTGTACGTGCTACCGAACTGTTAGCCCTCGTTCATAGTGACGTATGTGGGCCCATGTCTAGCCAGGCTAGAGGTGGATATGAATACTTCGTAACCCTTACGGATGATGCATCGCGTTATGGTTATATGTATCTTATGAGACACAAGTCGGAAACCTTTGAGAGATTCAAAGAGTTTCGACACGAAGTTGAAAAACAGACCGGCAAAAGTATTAAGACATTACGGTCGGATCATGGTGGCGAATACTTAAACAATGAGTTTCTTGATTACTTGAAAGAATATGGTATTCTTTCACAGTGGACTCCTCCCGGAACACCTCATTTAAACGGTGTGTCCGAACGGAGAAACCGTACTTTGTTGGACATGGTAAGGTCTATGATGAGTCGCACAGAGCTACCTATTACCTTCTGGGGATATGCATTGAACAGTGCAATACTTATTTTGAATAAGGTTCCGTCAAAGTCTGTTCAACAGACTCCGTATGAAATATGGATAGGAAAGAAACCAGGTTTCTCATCCCTGAAGATTTGAGGTTGCTGGGCATACGTCAAACGTTTGGATGGTACCAAACTTGAACCCAAATCAGATAAATGCCTATTTGTAGGATATCCTAGGGAAACAAAAGGATATTACTTCTATCACCCACAAGAGAACAAAGTATTTGTTGCTCTACATGCGGTTTTCCTTGAGAAGGAATTCCTAAATGCAGTGGTAAGTGGGAGGAAAGTAGAACTCGATGAAAATCGGAGTGATACTGTTCTTGGCATAGAATCCTCAACGGAACATGAACAGTTCATCAGGGATGAGACTGTACCACAATCTTCGAATACACAAGAACCGCATAGGACGGAGAGAGTCAGAAAACAACCTGAGAGGTATGGGTTTCTGATCTCACCTCATGTAGATATTAATCTTATTGAGGAAGACGAACCAGCAACGTATGAGGAAGAGATACAAGGTATCGACTCCGATTTATGGAAAAATGCCATGATATCCGAAATGGATTCCATGTACACCAACCAAGTTTGGACACTGGTTGATGCACCAGAAGGCGTAAAGCCTATTGGTTGCAAATGGGTCTTCAAGAAGAAGACCGACATGGATGGCAACATACAAACGTATAAAGCTAGGATTGTAGCGAAGCAGTATCGTCAACGACATGGTGTCGATTACGATGAAACTTTTTCACCTGTTGCCATGATTAAATCCATTCGGATTGTGCTTACTATTGCTGCATATTTCAATTACGAGATATGGCAGATGGACGTCAAAACCGCTTTCCTTAACGGAAACCTTTTGGAGGATGTTTATATGCAACAGCCTGACGGTTTTGTCGTACCAAAACATGCAGACAAGGTTTGCAAGTTAAATCGATCCATTTATGGATTGAAGCAAGCATCACGTTTTTGGAACCAACGTTTTGATGAGATCTTAAAAGAATATGATTTCGTTCAAAACGAGGATGATCCTTGTGTATATAAGAAGGTTAGTGGGAGCGCAATGACATTCATTATCCTTTATGTCGATGATGTATTGCTTATTGGCAATGACATTCCCATGCTACAATCGGTGAAAGCTTGGTGTAGGCACTGTATTTTTGCATGTAAGTTTCTATGATGAGTCTCATTTAGAGGCATTACCTCTTAAGTCGCGGGAAACAGATGTCGGAAGGGAAAAGACAGAAATAAGTATTTTGTTGGATTTTTATTCGCTTGTTGTGCTTCGGGTTAGCTTGTTGGACTTCCGTTTTAAAACACACCCTTAGCCCACACATCACTAAGACACACACCAAGCCCATCTCACCCAAGCCCAATCCAAAAATAATTAAAACATTTAAAATACATGTCACAAATTAAATTAAATTAAATTAAAATCAATTAAATTGAAATTAAACCAATTAAAATCTAATTAAATTAAATTCCTAAATTAAATAAATCACTCACCTAATTTAAAGAAATCACCCACCAAAATAAAATTATCCTTTCCTTTAATAATTAAATTAAATACACACATGAAATAATTGATTTGTTTCCTTGTTTAAAAAACCCATGCATAACCCTAACCCATAGCTTGTAACTATAAAATATAACACAAACTAAACCCTAAAGGAGACCACGCCCTTTACACCACACGGCCAAGAAACAAGATAAAACATAATGAAACCCTAGACTCTCACGGCACTCATTCTCTCTCTGATCTCACGCCTACAACAACACCACAACCCCTCTCTTCACCAACTGCACCTCACTCTCAACCCTAAAAAAACCACTCGGCAGCCCCTATAATCATCATCAACTCCTTATAGATCCACAGATCCTCACGTAAAACCTGCTCTCTCTCCCTTCACGCTAAAGCCCTCTCTCTAGCACCCTTTAGTTACGCATCAACAACCTTCATATCCACTAAACACTGCCCTCACAAGCCACCTTCAACGCCTAAAACACAGCCCTCACAGCCCTCATAAACAACCACCTTCAACACACCACACTGCCTTAGACCAAACACCTTCAAACAACCCTTAATCTCACGTAAAAAAATCCCACTCACACATCGCCATTCCTTCACACAAAGCCCTCACACAGCAGCAGCCCCTGACCTTCACGTAAACCCCCTCATAACAACAACCTTTATTCAAGCCAAACAGCCCTCACAGCCCCTCATTCCACGCACCAAACAGCCCTCACCACCCCTTCTTCCACGCACCAAACTACCCAATAAACTCCCTGGAAATACCACAAAAAAACCGCATAAGAACTACCCAGAAAATACCTCAATCAGCCACGCCAAAACATGCTCAGCACATGCCCTCCACTCACTCAACTCTCGGCCAAATCAAAACCAAACAAATAATCCTTCATACCAGCCACGTAAACATACCTCCACTGACCAGAACCGACTCCAAATTACACCCCAAAACAGTCCCTGAAACAGTCCAAAACAGTCCCCGAATTAACTCCAAAACAGTCCATTAATACACCAAAAATAGTGACCAGAAAATACAGCAAAAACAGCAGTGAAACAAAGTGAAAACAGTAGCCCGAGTAGTGAAAACAGCGAGGAAAGAAGTGAACCAATGAACCGGAAAAGTTACGGAGTTTAAGCCCTTCGACAGCCTTGTAACGTGCTTCTGAGAGTCGACATAAAAGGTTAGACCTGAGGGCACTTTTCCTTATTTATTTTTCATTTATATTTTGATTGTTTATTGAATTTTCTTCGCATGAGAGTCGTTGATTGATGTGTGTTGTGGCCCTTGAATAAATGAAAAATATGTCGTCTCTTGTGGTATATAGGATGGAAACCCAGACGTAAATTCCGTAGACGAATCCGAATGGACGGTAGTGCAGTCTGTACTTGGGATACAACTCCACGTACCACTTGGGCAAACGGCACATATTTCGATATATTTTATCTTGTTTGTTTATTATCCGCGTTTTATATTCCGCCATTTAATTTCCGTACGATTATTTGTTTGTATTGATGATATAGTGCACATGGGCTTAGTATGTTGGTCTAAAGATTTTCCATTTGAGGGAAGAAAAGGCCAAAAGGCTACCTTTACGCCAATACTTTGCCGCGTCGGATAAAGTATGTTTGGTTGGATGTGAGATATGTTCAACCGAGTATACGAAGTCCTATATTATTGTCTTTACTTTCTATGCATTGTGATGTGATGCACATGGGCTAACTAGGGTGGATTAAAGGTCCTCTATTCGAGGGAAAATGCCTGAAGGCTACCTTACCACGATGTTTTGCCTCGCCTTTTGTTATGTCATTGACTTTATGCATATCATTGTTCTATTTATGCATGTATTGCATTCTAATGCGCATGGGCTTAGTATGTTGGTCTAAAGGTTTTCCATTTGAGGGAAGAAAAGGCCAAAAGGCTACCTTTACGCCAATACTTTACCGCGCCGGACAAAGTATGTTTGGTTGGATGTGAGTTATGTTCAACCGAGCATACGAAGTCCTATATTGTTTTCTTTACTTTCTATGCATTGTGATGTGATGCGCATGGGCTAACTAGGGTGGATTAAAGGTCCTCTATTCGAGGGAAAATGACTGAAGGCTACCTTACCACGATGTTTTGCTGCGCCTTTTGTTATGTTATTGACTTTATGCATATCATTGTTCTATTTATGCATGTATTGCATTCTAATGCGCATGGGCTAACTAAGGTGGATTAAAGGTCCTCTATTCGAGGGAAAATGCCCGAAGGCTACTTTTACCACGATGTTTTGCCGCCCCGGACAAAGTACGCTCGATTGAACGTGAGATACATTTAATCAGACACTTGAAGTCCTATATAGATGTGGGCATATGTCTCATCTCTTTTCTTTTACTTTCATTGTCTATCTTTTGCATCGCATCATTGCACGTTTATTTTAATGTACAACTGCCTCATTAGTTATCTCTTTGCATTATGTACCTAATTGCTTCTCTTTATTATGCATGATTGTACAATTACCATTTCCTTACGTTTCTGTATCCATGAATATGGTGTGCTTATGAAGTTGTATGCTCGCCGTATTTCAATTCACCTTTATGCATGCAAATTTGGACATAGGTTATATGCAAATAGGTTATATGCAAATTCAGACATAGGTTATATGCAAACTTAGATATGAGCCTTGTACTTATGCATGCGAACTTAGGAGTAAATTATCCTTGGAAATATATGTTGCTTAGGCTTGGTTAGATTATTGCACAAATTATTTCATTACAAGTGGCATAAGTAAGGGACCATTCAGAACCCAACGGTTTGAGGTCTTCCCTTGCGAGGTTGTGGCCTTAAATCATTTTCCCGGTTCACACCAGGTGGCGACTCCATTATTCTCCGGTTTAGTCCCTCGCGGGCTACTCCGTACTCCCAACTAGGCCGCGAGCCTAGAACAACATGCGTCGTCCAACATCTGTTTCCTACAGTCTGGTGACTCCACTAGGGATAGAGAATTGGCCCGAAATAATGTCTTGTAATGATTGTGATTTGTGCTTTTGTTAACCGTGTCTATAGTGGGTTAAAGGGGTTTAATCAAAGGCATTGTTAAGGCTAGGTGATGGTTTGGTGTCTTCCTTCATTCACTACTTTTCTATAAGGAAACGATGTGAATGCACCTAGATAATCATTACCCGTAGCTCGTTGTGACAGACTAATTTGGAGGACTTGTTGTTTATTCCTGTCACCAATGCGATAAGAGCCTAAGAGGCTTGGGTATTTAAGAGAGTTCGGTCCACCCTCCCTCTGGGGAATCTACAATAAGAAATCCATTTGACAGTTAGTCACGTATCATAACTTGTTGGCACGTACCGTAAGGTATAAAAAAGGTGCGCTCACTTGGTCACTCGAACCCTTGAGTGGGGAGTCCTAGTTTTGGGCAATCCTTCACCGGCGAGAGCCTTTGTCTACACTCCCATGAGCCCACATGAGAACTGTAGTTGTATAATTAATAGAAATTGTCTCTTTATACTTGTGTTTAGGACCATCATTATTTGGATTTAGTTGGACTTTTTGTCAAGAGATATGAACCTGTTGGGGCATTTAAACTGGGACGAGTTCGTATCATATGACAATGGGGCCAAAAGTTTCTAAAATACCAATGGGCCATCCTGTGTTTAGGCCCCTTATCATTTGAAGTTGTTTAACCATGTTATCGCAAAGGTGTAAACCTGTTGGGCCTTTTCAACTGGGACAAGTTTGCACCGCGCAATAGTATGATTGAATGCTTTAAAATGATAATGGGCCGACTTATATATTCTATACATTGCACGCATCTTATGCATCTCATGCATACATGCATAATGTTAACCACTGTGTCTTAAAATCCATCATAGATATCTGTTGGGTTAGAGATTAAAAAAAAAGTTTGTCAAAAAGAGTTTAGCAAACATATATATCGGGAAAAGGAAACCGAGGAACAGAAAATTGTACGGCAAGGAAGAGAAGACCAAGCAGTCACCAATGGAATTGGTGGATGACCTAACCCAACGGGATATGAAACTCATTGATGCATACATGCATACACGTAACGTATTTTGCATTCCTTTTTGTGTTTGTTTTGTTTTGTATTCACAGGTTTCAAATAAGAAAAAGAGAAAGCGGCAAAGGTAAGCCAATCAGAAGCAGCAACAATACAATGTCATCAGTTTTAGGAATGAATCATGGGGTTGAGGCCCACATCAGTCTCAGGAATGAATCAGAATCAGTATCAGTTTCAGGAATGAATCACCGGGTTGAGGCCCGCATCAATATTAGTCTCAGGAAGGAATCCCAGGGTTGAGGCCCATACCAGTATAAGTTTCAGGAATAGATCCCGGGGGGGCGAAACCCACATTATCAGCGGTTGAAAGGAAGAATTCTGTGGAGTGAGTGAAAAAAAAAGAGAGAGAGAGAAATCTTTGATAGTCAGGCATATGTCCGGTTACGACATTGTTTGCTGTAGGGAGAAACCTTGGAAACGATAAGTGCGAGATGTGCTCTCATCCGGTATTCTGAATTGTTGATCTTAGCTAGACTCGCGAGCACTTGATCACGGGGTCTTAGTGGTGGAAGCCTGAGTAGTCGGCAAGATGATTAGTTGAAGAGACGATGGATCAGTGAATGACCGTTTGCCTAGATGTCCATCATGGTTTACTTATGCTATGATATATGATATGGTTTGAAACAAAGAAAAAGTCTCTGAAAAGAAAAGAAAAAAATAGATCGCCTATAACCGATAAGCGTGAAGCTACCCATGGGTGAGTATTAGGACCATCATGAGGAGAAATGCTACCTTAAAGGGTAGGTGTGTCGAAAAAGAGGAAGAAAGAAAAAAAAAGAGAAAGAGACAAGAGAAAAAAAAAAGAGAAGAAAACCATATCATGTTGAGTACGAGGAAGTAATCACAGAGTGTGATCAAGACATCTAGGTTGGTTAGACCACTGATCCGATTCTCCGAGACAAAATCATTGAGTTGGCTTACTTAAGGATTAAGCTGCGAAAGAGCCTTGGCACACACACACTAGGAGTCTAGTTCAGATCACTCATTCAGACGAGCGGATCTAAGTGTATTAAGTACTTTGAAGGTTCTCTGGTTTCGACGCGAAGCATCCGTTGAGGACGAAAATATGTTTAGCTATCAGGATTATCTCATGAGAGGCAATACAGTATGTTGAAATGAACCATCACATTATCAGTATCAGTCTTGCCAGGTATTTCACTCTGGGGGCGAGGCCCACATCATTATCAGTATCAGTCTTTCCATATGTATGACACTCTAGGGGCGAGGCCCATATCATTATCAGTATCAGTATTGCCAGGTATGGAAACACATCAGCGTCAGTATCAGTTTCGCCGGGTATGGCACTCCGGGTATGGAGACACATAAATATCAGTAACAGTTTTGGGGATGAGTCACAGGGTCGAGGCCCACATCAGTATCAGCTTGGGGGCGAAGCCCACATCAACATCATTTTAGGGGCAATTGTGGCGACACAGGATCTGGGGCGACGCATGATGTCCCAGGCTCGCGGCCCGGTTGGGAGTACGGAGTAGCCACGGGGGACTAAACTGGAGAATAATGGAGTCGCCACCCGGTGTGAACCGGGAAAATGAGATTTAAGGCCGCACTCACCCCTCGCAAGGGAAGACCTCAAACCGTTGGGTTCGGAATGGTCCCTTACTTATGTCACTTGTAATGAAAGGATTTATGTAATAATTTAATCAAGTTTAAGTAACACTTATTTCCAAGAGTATCATGCTTCTAAATTCACATGCATGCATCAACAAGTTCATCTAAATTTATTTGTAACACATATCCGAATTTGCATACAGCCTATTAGCACGTAATCTATGTCTCGATTTGCATACATAAAGATTAACATACGGAAAGCATACAAGTTAATAAACACATTATACTCATACATGTGGGGAATACAGATGAACGACACCTACACAATCTTGCGTAATATAGAGGGGCAATCAGGTTCATCATACGAAGGAATAGCTACTAGAGACAATTATGTACGAAATTTGACGAAAATAACTCAGTTCGGTGGGCGCGCGTTCGTGTAGCGTTCGAGAACGCGTTCGAACGGAACCAGACCTGATGCATGATGAAACTAAGAAAGTGCATGCGCATAGCGTTTGATAACGCATTCGAACGGTAAACAGAAGGTTCGCGTTCGTATGGTGTTTGAGAACGCATTCGAACGAAACCAGACCTGATGCATAATGAAGCTAAGAAAGTGCGTGCACGTTCGCGTAGCGTTTGTAAACGCGTTCAAACGGTAAACAGAAGGTTCGCGTTCTTGTAGCGTTCGAGAACGCGTTCGAACGGAACCAGACCTGATGCATGCAGTACATCCATAGGTGAACAAATCCACAATGTAGGACCTCACGTATCCGATTGAACTCATCTCACACCCAACCGGATATACACCAACCGGCGCGGCGAAGCATCGTGGTAAATGATTTTAACCCCACCAAGTAGGGGACCTTTAATCCGACTTACTAAACCCATGCGCTCGATCACATCATGCATACAAAGAATAAAGAAACAATAATACCAAACTTAGTATGCCTGATTGAACGTATCTTGCATTCAACCGAACACACATCAACCGGCGCGGCAAAGCATCGTGGTAAAGGGTTTTAACCCCTTCAAATAGGGGACCTTTCATCACACTTACTAAGCCCATGCGCTCGATTGAATCATGCATACAAAGAATAAAGAAACAATAATACCAAACTTAATATGCCTGATTGAACATATCTTGCATTCAACCGAACACACATCAACCGGCGCGGCAAAGCATCGTGGTAAAGGGTTTTAACCTCTTCAAATAGGGGACCTTTCATCGCACTTACTAAGCCCATGCGCTCGATTGAATCATGCATACAAATAATAAAGAAACAATAATACCAAACTTAGTATGCCCGATTGAACGTATCTTGCATTCAACCGAACACACATCAACCGGCGCGACAAAGCATCGTGGTAAAGGGTTTTAACCCCTTCAAATAGGGGACCTTTCATCGCACTTACTAAGCCCATGCGCTCGATTGAATCATGCATAAATAAGCAACATGTAGAATTCAAGTGAAGGAAAATAATTAAATCAAAGCAACACAACACAAAAGAGGGTGCCGTTTACTCAAGCGGTACATGGAGTTGTATCCCGATTACAGATCATACTACCGTCCATTCGGAATCGGCTATGAAATTTATGTCCGGGTTTCCATCCGATATACCGCGAGAGTTGACACATCTCTCATTTTATTCCAAATCCACAACGTACAACATCTCATAATTCATGCATATTTATCTACTCAAGGGCCACAACATGCATTTCAACATAACAATCATGCAAGCAATACTCAATAAATAATACAAATAAAACAGAAAATGAATGTGGAAAATACCCTCAGGTCTAACCTTTTTGCCAACTTTCAGGCTTGCGTTTCACGGACGTTGGAAGGGTAAGGCTCCTCAACTTCTCTGGTTCACTGGTTTAGCGTCCTAGCTCATTGTTTTGCTGTTTTGCTTGCTGTTTGGTCTCTGTTCCGCTGCTGTTCCGCCTCTGTTTTGCTGCTCACTGTTCAGGTCACTTGTTTTGACGTTTCAATGAACTGTTCCGAGTGTTTTTTTGAGGGTTTTTAGTGTAGTCTTGTGTGATTATTTTAAGGATTATGAATGCAGTTTTTATGTTACTGTTTTGAGGATTTGGCTGCTGTTGGGGGTGTATTTTCGGTGATGTGTGGGGATTTTATGGAGGTGGTTTTCAGTGGTGGTTAGGGGCTGTATTGGTGGTTGTAATGGCTGTTAAAATTCGACAATGGAGGGGATGGAGGATAGTGGTATTCTCGGCCAAAGAAGGAGAGATGAAGAGAAGAGTTTTGTTTGTGCGTCTTGTTATTGCCGTGAGTGGCTAGGGTTCTTGGTGTTGTGATTTTCTGTGTAAGTCTTATGTATGAGCTAGGGGAGTGCATGTCTTGGTTAGGGGTTGTTTATATAGAGAAAGGTTAGGGCTACTCCTTGTCTCACAAGTGTAGGCACTGCATTTTTGCACATAAGTCCCTATGATGAGTCTCATTTGGAGACACTACCTTTTAAGTCACGGAGGTCACGGAAAATGGACATCGGAAGGGGAAATTCAGAATAAACAAGGTTCACTATTTTCGTTCGTACTGCGTTCGTGTATACGTTCGAACGCAAAACAGATTGCGCGCGTTGGTGCCACGTTCGAGGAGGCGTTCGAACGGTGCCGGTAATCCTGGTTTTGCTGCTAGCCTCACATTAAGCCCAATTCGCCCAAGCTTTGGCCCACACGCCCAAGCCGACTTAAAACACATATTTAACACATGGTGAAATCAAAACAAATCTAAAAATCACATACCAAATTAAAATAAACATTAAAATCAATCAAATATTTTAATCCCTTAATTAAGATATTCACCCACCAATTACACAAGATTCCTTCCTAACTAAACAAATCACATACTAAATTAAAAAGATGTCATGCCTAATTAAAATCAATCATAACAAATTAAATATTTTGTATTCCTAATCTAAACCAAATTTGTCCCCCATCAATCTAATCATTTCCTTGTTGAATACCAAATCAAATCCTCCTCTTAATGCCAAAATCCATTCCTTGTGAGACAAGGAGTAACCCTAACCTTTCTCTATATAAAGAACCCTTCACCAACCTTCTCAAGCCTAGCTCATTCATACAAGAAAAGCCTCCACTGGCTCATACACATAAGATACACACAACTCACACAAATCACAACACACCAAGAGCCCTAGCCACTCACGGCAATAACAAGAAGAAAAACAGAAATAATCCCCTTCATCTCCCCCACTCCACAACCGAAAAAAGTAGCCCCTACACCTCCTAAAGCAGCCCATACAGCAGCCCTAAAACACGCATACAGCAGCCCTAAACACACACATAAAACAGCCCCCGAACCACACCATAACATCACCAAAAATCACACCCAAAACATTAGCCAAAACATCCCAAAAATAGTAACTAAAATACAGCAGCAAAACAGTAGCAGCGGCAGCGAATCGGAGTCAAAACAGCAGCAAAAGACGGAGAACGATGACCCAAAATAGTAAGACAACGAACGAGAGCAGTGAACCGGAAGAGTTGCGGAGCATCCACCCTTCCGACGACCGTACACCGTACTACCGAGAGACGACATAAAAGGTTAGACCTGAGGGCACTTTTTTTTTCATTAGTTTATATTCGTTTTTTTTCATTATTGAATTCTATTCGCATGAGAGTCGTTTGTGGATGCATGTTGTGGCTTGAATGAAATGGAAGAGTGTCGTCTCTTGTGGTATATAGGATGGAAACCCAGACGTAAATTCCGTAGCCGAATCCGAATGGACGGTAGTGCGGTATGTACTTGGGATACAACTCCACGTACCACTTGAGTAAACAGCACATTCTCTTGTTTTGTGTTGCTTTGGCTTATTTATTTCTCGTCACTTGAATTCTGCATGTTTCTTATTTATGCATGACTCAATCGAGCGCATGGGCTTAGTAAGTTGAATGAAAGATCCCCTAGGGGGGAGGGCTTAAAGCCCTTTACCACGATACTTTGCCGCGCCGGTTGATGTGTGTTCGATTAGATGTAAGATGTGTTCAATCGGGCATACTTAGTTTGATATGATTGTCTTTATGTTTGTATGCATGATGCGATCGAGCGCATGGGCTTAGTAAGTGCGATGAGAGGTCCTCTAATTGAAGAGGTTAAAATCCTTTACCACGATGCTTCGCCGCGCCTCACATTGTACTATTTGTCATTTATGCATTGCGTCCCATTTCATGCATCAGGTCTGTTCCCATTCGAATGCGTTTACGAACGTAACTCGAACGCGCATGTATTTTGCCTTATCACGTATCAGGTCTTATTTCTGTTCGAACGCGTTCAGGAACGCCATACGAACGTGAGCATTCTGTTTCATTTTTGTTCAAATGCGTTCACAAATGCCACACGAACGTGAGTATTCTGTTTCATTTCTGTTTGAATGCGTTCACAAACGCCATACGAACGTGAGCATTCTGTTTCATTTCCATTCGAACGCGTTTACGAATGCTACTCGAACGAGAACCTTCTGTTTACCATTCGAACGCGTCTACGAACGCTGCACGAACGCATACGGTAAACAGATCCTCTTGCATCACATTACGACATGTCCATCTTAGCATATAGTTACCCCATTTTTTACGTTATGCATTTGTATTACCTCTCTAGTTGTCTATTTCTGTTATGCGCTTAAATGTCTTTTCTTAATATGCATGCTAGTAAGAATGCTATTTGTTTGCGCTTTTGTATCCACCAATGCGTTCATTAACTTGTATGCTTGCCGTATGATAATCCTTATGTATGTAAATTGGGACATAGATTACATGCAAATAGGCTGTATGCAAATTCGAATATGTGTTACATATAAATTTAGATGAACTTGTTGATGTATGTATGTGAATGTAGAAGCATGATATTCTTAGAAATAAGTGTTACTTAAGCCTGATTAAATTACTATATAAATCCTTTCATTACAAGTGGCATAAGTAAGGGACCATTCCGAACCCGACGGTTTGAGGTCTTCCCTTGCGAGGGGTGAGTGCGGCCTTAAATCTCATTTTCCCGGTTCACACCGGGTGGCAACTCCATTATTCTCCGGTTTAGTCCCCCACGGGCTACTCCGTACTCCCAACCGGGCCGCGAGCCCGGGACAGCATGCGTCGTCCAGATTCCTGTGTTCCCACAACAAGGAAGGGATTTGATTTTGTGTTGAGCAAGGAAAGTCAAAGATTGAGGGGGGATAAATTTGGATAGATTAGGAATACAAAATATTTAATTTGTTATGATTGATTTTAATTAGGCATGATATTTGTTAAGTTTGGTATATAATATATTTGATTTATCTTTATTAGGCATGCAATTTCTTTAATTTGTGTAAGTATTTTTATTATTTTGGTAGGTGATTACTTAGATTTTATTTGTTTTATTTAATTTGGTATATGACTTAATTAATTATTTAATTTAATTTCCCATGTGTTTTATTAATTGGGATGTGTTTTATGGGCTTTGGGGTGCTAATTGGGCTGGGGTACGAGGCTAGCAACAAAACCAGAAATACCGACGCCGTTCGAACGCCCATTCGAACGCTACACGAACGCCCGCAATCTGCCTGACGTTCGAACGAAGTAAAAAACGCAGCACTAACGAAGACAGTGAACTTGCGAAATGAACCTGATGACGTACTTGTTCTGAATTTCCCCTTCCGACCTCCGTTTCCCGCAATATCCTTAACTAAAAAGGTAGTGCCTCCAACTGAGACTCATCATCGGGTTTCACATGCGGAAATGCAATGCCTACAGTTGCCCCCACTTTGATGGGACTTGTGCAGTGTGTGACTTTGAACAATCCTATCAAAGTTATGCAATGCATTTTCACTTACCTGGCTCGGCTGCTGCCTCGAGCTGAGTTGGTGCTGCAGTGGACTTCAATCTCGGGACGCATCCCAATAACTGCAACCGACAACGGGGGCACCTCGACCCAACACCGCTGACAATAGGGACTCGCCCTCGAACTGATGATGTAGTGGCACCTCGACCCTGGGCACCTCGACCCGGAAAACAACTGACAACGGGGGCACCTCGAACCTGGGCACCTCGACCCAACAACGCTGACAATAGCGGCCTCGCCCGAACTGATGATGTAGTGGGCACCTCGACCCTGGGTACCTCGACCCAGAACTACAACTGACAACGGGGGTACCTCGACCCTGGGCACCTCGACCCAACACCGCTAACAATAGAGGCCTCGCCTCGAACTGATGATGTAGTGGGCACTCGACCCTGAGCACCAACCCGGAACTACAACTGACAACAGGGGCCTCGCCCTCAAGCTGATATGGGCCTTGCCCCCAAGCCGACATGATATGGGCCTCGCCCCCAAGCTGATAGGGCCTCGCCTGGGACTCATCCCAAAAACTGAAATTGCGCTGACGCTGCTCGGCTCATTTTTACCGCTTTTTCCTTTCTTCGAACCTGCGAACACAAAAAAAAAACAAACACGAAGAGAATGCAATGTTACGTGTATGCATGAATGATTTTCTTATTCCGTTGGGTTAGGTCTTCTGCCAATTCCCGTGGTGACTGCTCGGTCTTCTCTCCCTCAGGCAAAGTATTGCTTCAATCTGTCTACGTTGATCGGCTCGGTGAACTCATTCCCCTCCAAGTCTGATAGTTTCACTGCTCCATTTCCCATTACCTTCTGCACTATGTAAGGTCCTTCCCAGTTAGGTCTGAATTTTCCTCTCGGGTCTGTCGTCGACGGCCTCGACTGCTTAAGTACCAAATCACCCTTTCTGATCTTGGTGGGGCGTACTTTCTTGTTGAATGCTCAGGCCAGTCTCTTCTGATACAACTGCATGTGATACAAAGACTTCGTTCTCTTCTCATCCAATAGTGCTAACTGATCGAACTTCTGTGCGGCCCACTCCTGTTCCGATAATCCTGCCTCTACTGATACCCTCATAGACTGTATTTCCACTTCTACCGGCAATACTGCTTCCATTCCATAGACCAAAGAGTAAGGTGTGGCCCCTGTTACTGTTCTTACTGATGTTCTGTACCCCCACAAAGCATATGGTAATTTCTCGGCCCAATCTCTGCAATTTTCTGTCATCTTGGCCAAAATCGTCTTTATAGTCTTGTTGGCTACCTCAATTGCCCCATTTGCCTGCGGCCTGTACGGTGATGACTTGTGGTGGCCTATCCCGTACCTCTGTAACATTGCCTTCGTCTCTCCTTGAAACTGAACCCCGTTGTCTGTCACTACATGATGCGACATACCATACCGACAAATGAGGTTCCGAGCTATAAACTTTGCCATCTGTTTTGCTGTAACATTATGGAATTATTCGGCTTCCACCCACTTCGAGAAGTAATCTACTGCCACTACTATGAAGCAATGCCCATTCGATGCATTCGGTCGAATTTCTCCAATCATATCAATTCCCCATGCTGAGAAAGGCCACGGCTCTGACAACCCGTGCAACGCTGTGTGCGGTAAGTGATTCAAATTACCATGTGCTTGACAGTCATGACAGTGCTTTACCATTTTCGCGCAGTCTGTTTCCATGGTTGACCAATAAAAACCTTGTCTCACTATCTTGCGGGACAGATTCAACTCGTTCATGTGCGGACCACATACCCCGGCGTGTATCTCTTCCATTACATGCTGAGCTTCTTCCTTTCTCAAACACTTCAACTGAATACCGTTTGCTTGCCTCTTGTACAGTTCCCCTTTCAAAGTCACATACTGGGAAGCTAACTTCTGGATGGCTATTCTGTCTTTTCTGCCCACCCCTTCCGAGAGTTCACCATGTTCCAGATACCTCTGAATGTCATAATACCAAGGTTTACCGTCGTCGACCTCAACTTCCAGAATTATTTCTATCTCATAAACATGTTTGCTTGCTGTTGTCACTATCAACGGTCTCATCACTAACTTTTCTGGATTTTCCCAAGTTGCTGCAAGTGTAGCCAATGCATCTGCCATCTGATTCTCTTCTCTCGGTAAGTGCTGAAACTTACACTCGGGGATATCTTGCGCCAACTTTCTGAGGTAAAAAAGGTAAGGTTTCAACCGTTCTTCCTTCAATTCCCATTTTCCTCGCATCTGCTAGACTACCAATATAGAATCTCCATGGACTTCCACACTCCCGGCCTTTAAGGCTATCAATGCTGTCAAACCAAAAGCACATGCTTCATACTCTGCCATGTTATTAGTCACTCTGAATGTCAACCTCTTGGCCAAAGGCAAAGTCTCTCCTTCGGGGGTCACTATCACGATCCTAATTCCGGCTCCCTTGTAATTCACTGCTCCGTCAAAATACATCTTCCATCTCTGAACTGTTATTGCTTGGATCTCTTCATCTGGAAATTCAAACTTATACTGATCCCCCTCAACAGGTTGCAATGCCAGAAACTCTGTTACTGCTCGCCCTTTGATCATTTTGGAGGAGAGATACTCAATGTCAAACTCTGTCAGCAATACCAACTATCTGCCCAATTTTCCCACTAGAGAAAGCACCGAATGAAGATATTTAAGAGGATTTTCGTTTGCCACTACCTAGATCTTGTAAGACTGGAAATAATGCCGCAACTTTCTGGAAGCCCATACCACTACAAGACAGATCTTCTCAACTTCCTGATATCGAGCCTCATACGGGAGCATCTTCTTACTCAGATAGTAAACTGCATGTTCTACCCCTGTCTCATCTGCCTGTACCATCATTGCCCCCAGTGCTTCTGATTCTATAGCCAAATACAATATCAACGGTCTGCCCGGTCTCAGAGGTTTCAATACATGAGGCTTTACCAAGTACTCTCTGATTTTGTCGAAGGCTGTCTGACACTGTTCATTCCATCTCACTGGCTGATCTTTTCTCAACAGTTTGAAGATAGGTTCACATACTAACGTTAACTTGGCGATGAACCGACTGATGTACTGAATTTTTCCCAAGAATGCTCTGACTTCTTTTTCTGTCTTCGGTGCAGGCATTTCTGTGATTGCCTTGATCTTTTCGGAGTCTACCTCTATTCCGCCCATTCCCACTGTATGACCAAGCAATTTCCCTGATGTCACCCCAAACACACATTTCTTAAGGTTTAGCCGCAGGTTGTATCTGTCAACTCTCTGAAGGAACCTTTCCAGTGCTTCAATATGCCCAACCCTTGTCTCTGATTTCACCATCATGTCATCTACATACACCTCAATCTCTTTGTGCATCAAGTCATGGAAAAGTGTAGTGGCCATCTGCTGATAAGTAGCTCCCGCATTCTTAAGCCCAAACGACATTACCTTGTAACAATAAGTACCCCACTCGGTAACAAATGCAGTCTTGTGTTTATCTTCCTCAGCCATGAGAACCTGATTGTAACCTGAAAACCCATCTGCAAATGAATACATAGCAGATAAAGCCGCACTATCAACCAGAACATCTATATGCGGCAGAGGAAAATCATCTTTCGGACAAGCCTTGTTGAGATCTCTGTAGTCTACACACATTCTGACCTTCCCATCTTTCTTTGGTACCGGCACTATATTAGCCAACCACTCTGGATATTTTACTACTTCCAGGAATCCCACATCTATCTGTTTCTTAACTTCCTCTCTGACTTTCTCAGCCCATTCCGGTCTCATCCGTCGGAGTTTCTGTTTTACTGGCCTCATATTCGGATAAGTTGGTATTGTGTGTTGGGCAATATTTCTGTCTACCCCAGGCATATCCTCATAGGACCAAGCAAACACTTTGGCATATCTGACCAACACTTCTTCTAGTTTCTCCCTCTCTTCGGAGGTTACTTCACTTGCAATCAGAATTTCCTTGGGGTTCTCAAGTGTACTCAAGTTAAATGCGGTAGTTCTGGCTGAACTGATGTCAAATATGCTTGATTCGTGTAGAGTAAATGGAAATGACTCAGGCAAGTAAGCAAAAGAAATGTCTTTATTATTGGATAATGCGGAAGTACATTCAAACAAATCAGGAAGGTAAACGTCTTCATCATCTATAGACACTTCTTCCTCTGCAATCAGGTCTTCCTCAGGCTTTTCGTCCTCTCCCAGAGTCAGGCTCTCCAACTTCATCAATTCTTCTTCCCAATTCTCTGCTTCCACAGCTTCTTTAGTCAGCGGTTTCTCACCCAACAAATCCTGGAAGATCTCAAATCCAGGCACCACAATCCCATTAACTTCCACAAGTTCAGGCTCCCCTTGATATCCTGAAGCTTTCACAAAACATTCCATCAGTTTCAGGCCCTTTTTCTTGACCTTCGGCTTTTCTTCATCAGATTTGTACCCCAAACCTTTCCGAGTGGTCTGTCCTCTGAAATCTGGCAACTTTGAACCTTCACCTGGTTCAAACTTCATCTTTTTCATGATCCTAGCCACCCTAGGATCCACCCATTCCTCAAAAGTAGCTGACACCTGAAACCTTGTGAAAGGTTGTATCTCCAAGGCAGCCACGACATTATCTACCTCAGCCCGGATAGTAACAACTTCTCCCTCATACGGGAACTTGATCATCTGATGCAAAGTGGAAGGCACGCCCCCAAGTTTGTGAAACCAAGGCCTTCCCAACAACAAGGCAAAAGTGGCTGGGATGTCCAGCACTGTAAACTCAACTTCATCTTCAATAGGGCCTACCTTGACCATATCCACCAAAGTACCCTCAACCCCCCTTTTACTGTCATCATAAGCTTTAATAGTCATACTGGAGGGGTCCAAGTCTGTTGCTTTCATACCCAATCGCGCCAGAATTTTCAACGGGCACACATTGATGAACGAACCGTCATCCACCATCACACATGAAGTTTTCTTGCCCCTCACTTCGGCCCTGATGAATAGAGGCCTGTTATGATTTCTCCCATCTGCTGGGAGTTCATCCTCAGAAAACGATATCTGCAAAGCTTCTTTCTGAACCGACCCAACAAACATTGCAGGATTGGAGTCTTCCGGTACCACAATTTTGCTCAAGGCCTCAACCATGGCTTGCCTATGCTCCCGTGATGCACATCACAGTTCCCAGATACTCACTTGTGCTATAGTCTTCCTCAATTGCCTCAGCACTATATCCCCCTCAGTATTTTCTGCAGTCTCAACCACTTCTCTACCATCTGTCAAAACTTCTTTACCCTTATCTGCCCCATCATTGTAAAAATGACCACTGCGCGTCATTCCCCTTACTTCTTCCTCGTCACTGCTAGAGAAATCAAGCCAAAAGTTTTTCCCCTGCTCAGTCTCATCTTCACTAGTGCTATCCCAGATTCCCAGGCAAAAGGCTTGAGGGTGAAAGGATTTTAGGACAAGGTCTTCTGGGAGACCAGAATTGATCATATAGGCTGGTGGTGGTACGACACGGTAATTGGGTAAGGGGTTTCTGTGTGTGTCAGGCTGTTCTGTTTCTGGGTCAGGTATTTTCTTGGAGTCTATCAGGTCTTGGATTTCATGGTGGAGTCGGGCGCAATTGTCAGTGTCATGGCCCTTTTGTTGGTGAAAGTGACAGTAAAGGCTTAGGTTATAATGTGATGGCGGGGGATTGGGTAATGGTTTGGCTTCTAAGGGTTTTAAGAGCCCTTGCCTCTTCAGTTTCTCTAGCACCTTTGACAGAGGTCTTCCCAAGTTGGAAAATCTCTGGTTCCGGATAGCGGCAATCTCAGCAGAAACGGGCTTTGTTCCCGATGTTCCCCAAATGGGCCTCCTGTTCAGACCATAGAATTTTCTATTCTCGGCCTCTTCTTCCTCAATATCCATGACAGTCTCCTTCAACTGCCGAAAGTCTGCAATCATGGAGGTCATCCTCCTCAACTTGCTGTAAATGGAGGGCTTGGTGCCCTTGATAATCATCTTAATCTGATCCTTCTCCGAAGGCCTAGTCTGCATCTTCAACAACTGACCCATCCACCTGTCCACATACTCCTTGAAACTCTCCTCCGATTTCTGCTTAACATTCTCTAGATCACGGAGTGACAGATCGATCTCTAGGTCAGTGACATACTGCTTCAGGAAGGCATCAGCTAACTCCCTCCAATCTTCTTTCACTTTCTTCTCCAAATTATGGTACCACACCACAGGAGCTCCCTCGAGCGACATTCCAAACATTTTCTGCACTTGGCGCTGAGATAAGCCAATTGAACTCATGACTGATACAAACTGCCAGAGATGCACCCTTGGATCCCCATTCCCGTTAAACTTAGCCATATCAGGCATCTTGAACTGTGCCGGCAACTGTTCCTCGAAAGTCAGTGTGTCATAATCCAGCAAATCCTCATTCTTATCCCTCATCTTGCGGGTAACTGACTCAACCTGATCCCGAAGTTTCTGTAACTCTGCCTGAGACCCAGATACTCTGCCTGCTGCATACTCTGCCAGATCATCATCAAAAGTGGGGATATCATCCCCCAATCGGTTCGCAGGTTCCTTTTGCCTCACATCCCCGGAATTAACCCCGGCACGAGACCCAGCTATACCAGCCATAGTAGTAGTCAAAGCTTGCAACTGTTCAGTGACTTTGGCGAGACCGTTCTCTAACTGATCCATACGGGACACCTCATTATCGGATTCACTCATACTTGTTCTTTTAGTGAGTCTTGTCCCTTCTCTAACCCAAACGGTATCTATGATGTCTTTTTGAGACATAGATGGTGTTAACATGATATATGTATGTATGAGGTGCATGAGATGCATGTAACATATATAACATACTAAATCAATTAAAACTTTCAAACAAATCGGCCCGTTATCATTTTAGAATCTTTTGGGCTAATTATCATAGGAGTGAACCCATCCCAGTTTAAATGGCCCAACGAGTTCATATCTCATGACAAGGAGCCCAACTAAATCCAAATGGTAATGTTCCGAACACAAGCACAAAGTGGCCCATCAACACTTAGACGCCTTTGGCCCAATCGTCATGAAATACGTTATTGTCCCAGTTTAAATGGCCCAACAAGCCCATATCCCATGACAAGTGGTCCAAATGGATCCAAACGACGATGTTCCCAAACACAAGCATAGAAGAAAGATAATGCAAACATAACGTAATAATTTCTACATAATGGCCCATCAACATTTCAGAAGCTTTGGGCCTAATAGTCATAAGGTACGAACTCGCCCCAGTTTAAATGGCCCAGCAAGTCCACATTTCTGACAATAGTCCAACTGTATCCAAATGAGGATGGTCCACAAGCACATACTCAAGGAAATAATTGTTACTTTAGCCATACAAACCTGGTCTATGGGTGGGTTCGTAAGAGTATAGACAAAGACTCTCACCGGCGAAGGATGGCCCACAACTAGGTCTCCCCACTCAAGGGTTCGAGCGACCAAGTGAGCGCACCCTTTTTTATACACTAAAGTACGTGCGAATGAGCTATGATGCGTGACGGACTGTCAAATGGATTTACCGTTGTAGATTCCCCAGAGGGAAGGTGGAGCGAGGCTCACTTAAATACCCAAGCCTCTTAGGCTCTTATCGCTTGGTGTCAGGAATTAACAACGAGTCCTCTAAATTAGTCCATCACAATAGGCTACGAGTAGATGGCTATCTAGGTGCCTTCACAGCTTTTCCTTCTAGAAAGGTAGTGAATGAAGGAAGACACCAAACCATTACCTAGCCTCAAAATGCCTTTGATTAAACCCCCACTTTATCCACTATAGACACGGTCAATTAAAACATAAATCCAAACATCACAAGACAATAATTCGGGGCCGATTCTCTATCCCCAGTGGAGTCGCCAGACTGTGGGGACACAGGATCTGGGGCAACGCATGCTGTCTCAGGCTCGCGGCCCGGTTGGGAGTACGGAGTAGCCACGGGGGACTAAACCGGAGAATAATGGAGTCGCCACCCGTGTGAACCGGGAAAATGAGATTTAAGGCCGCACTCACCCCTCGCAAGGGAAGACCTCAAACCGTTGGGTTCAGAATGGTCTCTTACTTATGTCACTTGTAATGAAAGGATTTATGTAATAATTTAATCAAGTTTAAGTAACACTTATTTCCAAGAGTATCATCCTTCTAAATTCACATGCATGCATCAACAAGTTCATCTAAATTTACATGTAACACATATCCAAATTTGCATATACAGCCTATTAGCACGTAATCTATGTCTCGATTGCATACATAAAGATTAACATACGGAAAGCATACAAGTTAATAAACACATTATACTCATACATGTGGGGAATACAGATGAACGACACCTACACAATCTTGCGTAATATAGAAGGGCAATCAGGTTCATCATACGAAGGAATAGCTACTAGGGACAATTATGTACGAAATCTGACGAAAATAACTTAGTTCAGTGGGCGCGCGTTCGTGTAGCGTTTGAGAACGCGTTCGAACGGAACCAGACCTGATGCATGATGAAACTAAGAAAGTGCATGCGCATTCGCGTAGCGTTTGATAACGTGTTCGAACGGTAAACAGAAGGTTCACGTTCGTATGGCGTTTGAGAACGCGTTCGAACGGAACCAGACCAGATGCATGATGAAGCTAAGAAAGTGCGTGCGCGTTTGCTAGCGTTTGTAAACGCATTCGAACGGTAAACAGAAGGTTCGCGTTCGTGTAGCATTCGAGAACGCATTCGAACGGAACCAGACCTGATGCATGCAGACATCCATAGGTGAAAAAATCCACAATGTAGGACCTCACGTATCCGATTGAACTCATCTCACACCCAACCGGATATACACCAACCGGCGCGGCGAAGCATCGTGGTAAATGATTTTAACCCCTCCAGTAGGGGACCTTTAATCCGACTTACTAAACCATGCGCTCGATTGCATCATGCATACAAAGAATAAAGAAACAATAATACCAAACTTAGTATACCCGATTGAACGTATCTTGCATTCAACCGAACACACATCAACCGGCGCGGCAAAGCATCTTGGTAAAGGGTTTTAACCCCTTCAAATAGGGGACCTTTCATCACACTTACTAAGCCCATGCGCTCGATTGAATCATGCATACAAAGAATAAAGAAACAATAATACCAAACTTAGTATGCCCGATTGAACGTATCTTGCATTCAACCGAACACACATCAACCGGCGTGGCAAAGCATCGTGGTAAAGGGTTTTAACCCCTTCAAATAGGGGACCTTTCATCGCACTTACTAAGCCCATGCGCTCGATTGAATCATGCATACAAAGAATAAAGAAACAATAATACCAAACTTAGTATGCCCGATTGAACGTATCTTGCATTCAACCGAACACACATCAACCGGCGGGGCAAAGCATCGTGGTAAAGGGTTTTAACCCCTTCAAATAGGGGACCTTTCATCGCACTTACTAAGCCCATGCGCTCGATTGAATCATGCATAAATAAGCAACATGCAGAATTCAAGTGACGAAAAATAAATAAATCAAAACAACACAACACAAAAGAGGGTGCCGTTTACTCAAGCGGTACGTGGAGTTGTATCCCGAGTACAGATCATACTACCGTCCATTCGGAATCGGCTATGAAATTTATGGCCGGGTTTCCATCCGATATACCGCGAGAGTTGATACATCTCTCATTTTATTCCAAAGCCACAACGTACAACATCTCATAATTCATGCATATTTATCTACTCAAGGGCCACAACATGTATTTCAACATAACAATAATGCATGCAATACTCAATAAATAATACAAATAAAACAGAAAACGAGTGTGGAAAATACCCTTAGGTCTAACCTTTTTTCCAACTTTCAGGCTTGCGTTTCACGGACGTTGGAAGGGTAAGGCTCCTCAACTTCTCCGGTTCACTGGTTTAGCGTCCTAGCTCACTATTTTGTTGTTTTGCTTGCTGTTCGGTCTCTGTTCCACTGCTGTTCGGCCTCTATTTTGCTGCTCACTATTCAGGTCACTTGTTTTGACGTTTCAACGAACTGTTCCGAGTGTTTTTTTGTGGGTTTTTAGTGTAGTCTTGTGTGATTATTTTAAGGATTATGAATGCAGTTTTTATGTTACTGTTTTGAGGATTTGGCTGCTGTTGGGGGTGTATTTTCGGTGATGTGTGGGGAGTTTATGGAGGTGGTTTTCAGTGGTGGTTAGGGGCTGTATTGGTGGTTGTAATGGCTGTTAAAATTTGGCAATGGATGGGATGGAGGATAGTGGTATTCTCGGCCAAAGAAGGAGAGATGAAGAGAAGAGTTTTGTTTGTGCGTCTTGTTATTGCCGTGAGTGGCTAGGGTTATTGGTGTTGTGATTTTCCGTGTAAGTCTTGTGTATGAGCTAGGGGAGTGCATGTCTTGGTTAGGGGTTGTTTATATAGAGAAAGGTTAGGGCTACTCCTTGTCTCACAAGGAAGGGATTTGATTTTGTGTTGAGCAAGGAAGTCAAAGATTGAGGGGGGACAAATTTGGTTAGATTAGGAATACAAAATATTTAATTTGTTATGATTGATTTTAATTAGGCATGATATTTGTTAAGTTTGGTATATAATATATTTGATTTATCTTTATTAGGCATGCAATTTCTTTAATTTGTGTAAGTATTTTTATTATTTTGGTAGGTGATTACTTAGATTTTATTTGTTTTATTTAATTTGGTATATGACTTAATTAATTATTTAATTTAATTTCCCATGTGTTTTATTAATTGGGATGTGTTTTATGGGCTTTGGGGTGCTAATTGGGCTGAGGTACGAGGCTAGCAGCAAAACCAGAAATACCGACTCCGTTCGAACACCATTCGAACGCTACACGAACGCTCGCAATCTGTCTGATGTTCGAACGAAGTAACAAACGCAGCACTAATGAAGACAGTGAACTGCGAAATGAATTTGATGACGTACTTGTTCTGAATTTCCCCTTCCGACCTCCGTTTCCGCAATATCCTTAACTAAAAAGGTAGTTCCTCCAACTGAGACTCATCATCGGGTTTCACATGCGGAAATGCAATGCCTACAGCGAGGCCCACATCCGCATCAGTTTGGGGGCGAGGCCCTTATCGGTTAGGGGCGAGCCCCCATCAGTATCAGTTTGGGGGTGAGGCCCACTTCAGTATCAGTCTGTGGGCCGAGGCCCATATCAGTATCACATTTGGGGATAAGTCCTAAGGTCGAGGCCCACATCAGCATCAGTTTGGGGGTGAGTCCTAGGGTCGAGGCCCACATCAGCATCAGTTTGGGGATGAGTCCCAGGGTCGAGGCCCACATCAGCATCAGTTTGGGGGTGAGTCCCAAGGTCGAGGCCCACATCAGCATCAGTTTGGGGATGAATCCCAGGGCCGAGGCCCACATCAGTTTCAATTTTGGGGATGAGTCCCAGGGTCGAGGCCCACATCAGCATCAGTTTGAGGATGAGTCCTAGGGCTGAGGCCTACATCAGTTTCAGTTTTGGGGATGAGTCCTAGGGCCGAGGCCCACATCAATATCAGTTTTGGGGATGAGTCCCAGGGCCGAGGCCCACATCAGTATCAGCATCAGTTTGGGGATGAGTCCTTGGGGCGAGGCCCACATCTGCATTGTCAGTATCAGTTTTTGGGATGAGTCCCGGGGGCGAGGCCCACATCAGTATCAATATCAATTTTGGGATGAGTCCCAGGGTCAAGGCCCACATCAGCATCAGTATCAGTTTTGGAGATGAGTCTCAAGTTTGAGGCCCACATCCACATCAACATCAGTATCAGCAGTTTTGGGGATGTGTCCTAGGGTAGTGACCCATATCATCAGCAGTTTTGGGGATGCGTCCCAGGGTCGTCACCCACATCATCATCAGTTTTGGGGATGCGTCCCAGGGTCGTGACCCATATTGTCAGCGGTATTGGGATGCGTCCCAGGGTCGAGGCCCCCGTTGTCGATTGTAGTTATCGGGATGCGTCCCAAGGTCGTTGGCCCCCTGCATCATTCGTTTTGGGGATGCGTCCCAGGGTCGTGACCCATATTGTCAGCGATATTGGGATACGTCCCAGGGTCGAGGCCCCCGTTGTCGGTTGCAGTTATCGGGATGCGTCCCAGGGTCGTTGGCCTTCTGCATCATTAGTTTTGGGATACGTCCCAAGGTCGTGACCCGCATTGTCAATGGTATTGGGATGCATCCCAGGGTCGAGGCCCCCGTTATCGGTTGCATTTATTGGGATGTGTCCCAGGATCGAGGTCCACTGCATCATCAACTCAGCTCGAAGCAGCAGGCAAGTCAGGTGGCAGCTGGCGAGCCAGGTAAGTAAAAATGCATTGGACAACTTTGATAGGATTGGCATTGTCACACACTGCACAAGTCCCATCAAAGTAGAGGCGACTGTAGGCACTGCATTTTTGCATGTAAGTCCCTATGATGAGTCTCATTTAGAGGCACCACCTCTTAAGTCGCGGAAGTCGCAGGAAACGGACGTCGGAAGGGAAAAGACAGAAATCAATATTTTGTTGGATTTTTATTCGCTCGTTGTGCTTCGGGTTAGCTTGTTGGACTTCCGTTTTAAAACACACCCTTAGCCCACACATCCCTAAGACACACACCAAGCCCATCTCACCCAAGCCCAATCCAAAAATAATTAAAACATTTAAAATACAGTCACAGATTAAATTAAATTAAATTAAAATCAATTAAATTAAAATTAAACCAATTAAAATCTAATTAAATTAAATTCCTAAATGAAATAAATCACTCACCTAATTTAAAGAAATCACCCACCAAAATAAAATTATCATTTCCTTTAATAATTAAATTAAATACACATATGAAATAATTGATTTGTTTCATTGTTTAAAAAACCCATGCATAACCTTAACCCTAGCTTGTAACTATAAAATATAACACAAACTAAACCCTAAAGGAGACCACGACCCTTACACCACACGGCCAAGAAACAAAGATAAAACATAATGAAACCCTAGACTCTCACGGCACTCATTCACTCTCTGATCTCACGCCTACAACAACACCACAACCCCTCTCTTCACCAACTGCACCTCACTCTCAACCCTAAACAAACCACTCGGCAGCCCCTTTTATCATCATCAACTCCTTATAGCTCCACAGATCCTCACGTAAAACCTGCTCTCTCTACCTTCACGCTAAAGCCCTCTCTCTAGCACCCTTTAGTCACGCATCAACAGCCTTCATATCCACTAAACACTGCCCTCACAAGCCACCTTCAACGCCTAAAAAAATGCCCTCACAACCCTCACAAACAGCCACCTTCAATGCCCCACACTGCCATAGACCAAACACCTTCAAACAGCCCTTAATCTCACGTAAAAAAATCCCACTCACACATCACCATTCTTTCACACAAAGCCCTCACACAGCAGCAGCCCCTCCGACCTTCACGTAAAACCCCCTCATAACAGTAGCCTTTATTCAAGCCAAACAGCCCTCACAGCCCCCCTCATTCCATGCACCAAACAGCCCTTACCACCCCTTCTTCCACGCACCAAACTACCCAATAAACTCCCTGGAAATACCACAAAAAAACCGCATAAGAACTGCCCAGAAAATACCTCAATCAGCCATGCCAAAACATGCTCAGCACATGCCCTCCACTCACTCAACTCTCGGCCAAATCAAAACCAAACAAATAATCCTTCATACCAGCCACGTAAATGTTGGTTTCTATTGATGTCCCAAGATCATTTAAGCCACGAAATTGAATGAATACTATAAAGAAATGTGGCGGAAACACACTTACATTGAACGGATTGGATGTGATGCTCAACAAAATTTTCCTTCCCTTCAAGCTACTCCAAGATTCGGCCAAGAGAAGCTTTGTTGATGAAGATGATGAAGCTCCAAGGTTAGTATTCCAAGCTCTAAGATTCGGTTCCCTATCACCTTGTATTTGATCCTTGTTGTGCTAGCAAAGATGAAAGAAAAACAACTCCAAGAACACCTCCAAGGCTCACGATTTTGCTGTTTTTGGGAGAGAGAAAGTGTTCTGTTTTTTTCTTCTTCTATTTGGCTTCAAAAACGTAAAATGAAGAATGAAAAACAATTACCAAATATTTGGTAAATGGTTTACAAAAGTCAAAGCCATTTTGGCTCCAAAATTGTAATAAATGGCCACACCTAACTCCATCATGAATAGTGACAACATGTCACTCACCAAAAGTGATTTTTGACATCTATCACAAATAAATGACAAGTGATGTGACTCATGATGTGACTTGTGGGCCCAACACGAATTCAAAATACGAGTGGGCCCGCAAACACTTCCGGGCTCGGTTTCGCTAATTCTGAATTAGCGAACTTCCGTCGCGACGTAATAATTATGCCTAGCGAAATTACTATTCATGTCGCTAACGAATTAATTATAAATTAACTCGTTTGCCCAAATTAAAATCTAATTTTAATTCCGCGTCGAAAACCAATTTCGTTTAATATATCGAATATATTATTTTGTCGATTAATTCCAAATTAATCTTTCTCTCTCTTCAAATAGTACTTAATCCAAGATAAAGTGTCTCCGCAATTATCCCAGATTAATTAAGTTCGGATCATACGTCATCGGTGAATCTTTGGGAAGCGACCCAAGAGATCCCTGGATATGTTGGCAGTAAATACGATCGTCAGACTATCCGAACACGTGCATACCTCGTAATATATTTTTACCGATTTACGAGACAAGGTTGGCTTCTAGCAAAGCGCCATGCCTACCCAATTCTCTAGAAATATTCTTACTAGAATATACGATCTATGTCAGGCGTAGTATACCGTAGTATTGTGTATTGCGATCCAGTATCGGATGTCACGTGCAAGGGCTAGGGCTGGATTAGTGTCTGCCCCGTACGAAGCACATATCGGATATCAAGCAACTAGTCTCTTTAAATCGGATAATCATGACCTTGTCATATTATCCCGATGGTTGCAACACTATAGAGAACGAGTTCTGAATCCCAGCGTGATCATCATCTCCATATGTCTGAAGTGATACTTCCATCTTGACATCACATCCAATACACTACGATTCTCAATAAACCCAGAAGAGGCGTACAGAGAACCTGTTAAAGCCCTGGACGACCAAAACCAAAGTTTATCGATTGTCGCAAGTACTAGCGATGCAAGTCTCAGGTTAAAACCAAATACACCTACCCTGAAGTGGACTCCCATAGACACATATACATACTACCAATGGGATTCCGCGGGGTCTATCTAGAGCGAAGCTGTTTTCCGTACCATCGGTAAAACACAACCTCCTATAGCACTTGCATAAGTATCCAATACTTAAATATATGAGAACTATGCCGTTATGCCCTCACAACGCGCACAAGTGCAATACTAGTCTATTCCACATTATCGATGTCCAATCTCGATAATACAACGACTAGGGATATTTAATGATTAAACCTTTAAAGATTGATACTGTCTCATATCATCTCAATCCAGAATTAATCAAAAGGACTTCTACCATTTATATATCAAAGTAAATAAATTACAAAACGGTAAAAGGCAATTTCATTACAACATAGTTAATTTTGTACAAAAACACAATGTCTTTTACAACAGTGACGCTATGGGTCATAACTGTCCAACAATCTCCCACTTGGCCTATAGCCAGTCACTCAAGCATCTAATACCTGAACTATGTACATGTCACTCAAACTTTTGCTGAGGAATAGCTTTCGTCAGCGGATCTGCCATATTGTCATCTGATGCGACCTTCTCGACCTTCACATCGCCACGTTGTATGATCTCTCAAATCAGATAGAAACGTCGAAGACATGCTTGGATCGTTGATGAGACCTCAGTTCCTTAGCAGTGCTATAGCCCCGTTATTGTCACAATACAATGGAACGGGCTCAGCTGCTAACGAAACTACTCCTAATCCAATTAGGAATTTTCGGATCCAAATTGCTTCATTTGCTGCTTCAGCTGCAGCAATGTACTCTGCTTCTGTTGTTGAATCGGCAACAGTCTCTTGCTTGGAAGATTTCCAGCTCACCGCTCCGTTATTCAAACAAAATATGTACCCAAATTGCGACTTGCAGTCGTCTTTGTCGGTTTGGAAACTTGCATCGGTATACCCAGTTACCTCAAGTTCTCCATCTCCATAGATTAAGAAAGCATCCTTAGTTCGTCTAAGATACTTAAGGATATTCTTAACCGCCATCCAGTGACTTTCACCTGGATCGGCCTGATATCAACTACACATGCTCAAAGCATAGGAGACATCAGGTCGCGTATATATCATGGCATACATGATCGATCCTACTGCCGAGGCGAACGGTATCCGACTCATGTTGTCTCTCTCATCTTGAGTTTTAGGACACATGTCCTTAGATAGATAGATGCCATGTGACACTGGTAACAGTCCCCTTTTGGACTGATTCATGTTGAATCTGTTCAACACTTTGTCAATATATGTACTCTGGGAGAGTCCAAGCAGCTTTCTAGATCTATCCGGTAGATCTTTATTCCCAGAATAAAGGCTGCTTCTCCCAGATCTTTCATGGAGAATTTCAATGAAAGCCAAGCTTTCACCGACGTTAGCATGGGAATGTCATTGCCTATAAGCATACATCGTCAACGTAAAGGACAATAAAATTCAGTGCTCTCCCACTAACCTTCTTATATACACAAGGATCATCTTCGTTTTGAATGAAATAATATTCTTTTATGATCTCATCAAAACATTGGTTCCATGACCGCGATGCTTGCTTCAGTCCATAAATGAACCGATTTAACTTACAAACCTTGTTTGCAAGTCTAGGCACGATAAAACCGTCAGGCTGTTACATATAAACATCCTCCGAAAGGTTTCCGTTAAGGAAAGTGATTTTAAGGTCCATCTGCCATATCTCGTAATCGAAATATGCAGCAATTGCAAGCATTATCCGAATGGATTTAATCATGGAAACAGGTGAGAAAGTTTCGTCGTAATCGACACCATGTCTTTGACGATACTCCTTCGCTACAAGCCTAGCTTTGTACGTTTGTACGTTGCCATCCATGTCAGTCTTCTTCTTGAAGACCCATTTGCATCCAATAGGCTTTACGCCTTCTGGTGCATCAACCAGTGTCCAAACTTGGTTGGTGTACATGGAATCCATTTCGGACTTCATGGCCTCTTGCCATAAAGCGAAATCGATATCTTGTATCGCTTCCTCATACGTAGCCGGTTCGTTATCCTCAATGAGATTAATATCTACATGAGGTGATATCAGAAACCCATACCTCTCAGGTTGTTTCCTGACTCTCTCCGATCTACGCGGTCCTTGTGTAATAGAAGATTATGGTACAGTCTCATCCAGATGGACTGTTCTTGTTCTATTGAGGATTCTATGCCAGGAATAGTATCACTCCGATTTTCATCGAGTTCTACTTTCCTCCCATTAATCACTGCATTTAGGAATTCTTTCTCAAGGAAAACCATATGTAGAGCAACAAATACTTTGTTCTCTCGTGGGTGATAGAAGTAGTATCCTTTGGTTTCCCTAGGATATCCTACGAATAGGCATTTATCCGATTTGGGTTCAAGTTTGGTACCTTCCAAACGTTCGACGTATGCCCAGCATCCCCAAATCTTCAGGAATGAGAAACCCGATTTCTTTCCTGTACATATCTCATATGGTGTCTGTTGTACAGACTTTGACGGAACCTTATTCAAAATAAGAATTGCACTGTTTAATGCATATCCCCAGAAGGAAATAGGTAGCTCAGTGCGACTCATCATAGACCTAACCATCTCCAACAAAGTTCGGTTTCTCCGTTCGGACACACCGTTCAATTGCGGTGTTCCAGGAGGAGTCCACTGTGAAAGAATACCATATTCTTTTAAGTAATCTAGAAACTCATTGCTCAAGTATTCGCCACCACGGTCTGACCGTAATGTCTTTATACTCTTGCCGGTCTGTTTTTCAACTTCATGTCGAAACTCTTTGAATTTCTCAAAAGTTTCCGACTTGTGTCTCATAAGATAAACAGAACCAGAACATGATGCATCATCCGTAAAGGTTACGAAGTATTATCATATCCACCTCTAGCCTGGCTAGATATGGGCCCACATACGTCACTATGAACGAGGGCTAACAGTTCGGTGGCGCGTTCACCTTTACCGCTATAAGGTGATTTAGGCATTTTACCTAATAAGCAAGATTCGCAGATGTCGTATGAATTTCGATCAAATCCGTCGAAGTACCCACTCTTCGAAAGTGTGGATATGCGAGTCTTGTTTATGTGTCCCAGATGACAGTGCCACATGTAAGTTTCATTTTCATTACTCATTTTAAGCCTTTTGTTTGTTATATTATATGTTTGAGATTGATTTATATTCAAAATATAAAGACCATTATTTGCAACAGCAATGCAAATTTCTACATCATTTTTATAAGCAAAACACACGGTGTTCCTAAATACAAAAGTATACCCACATTGGGTTAACATAGATACAGAAATAATATTCCTAGTCAAACTAGGTACATAATAATAGTCATTAAGTTCAAGTACATGCCCCGATGGCAGTTCTAAAACAAAAGTGCCAACGGCCAAAACGGCGACTGGTGCCCCATTTCCGACGCATAGATCAATCTCCCCTGAGGCCAGTCTCCTTCTAATCCGCAGATCCTGCACATCAGTACATATGTGAGTACCACAACCAGAATCAAAAATCAAAATTTTAAAACTAGAAATAGTCATGTTTATGTCAATAACAAACATACCTGAAGCCGGTGCCTTGCCCGCTTTAATCTCCTTCTGGAGCGCCTTGTACTCGCGACAGTCACGTTTCCAGTGACCCCGCTTGCCGCACTGGAGGCAAACATCCTGAGATTTGTCCTTAGGCTTCCCAGAAGCCTTTGACAATTTGACATTGCCCTTTCTTTTATGCTTCTTCTTCTTCACACCTCCAGTCGCCTTGGGCCCAGCCCTCGGTGTCTGAGATGTCGAAGCAAAGTGCGCCTCGCGCTTGTTGCCCTTAAGCATCTCCCTTTCAGCTTCCTTGAGAATTGACAACAACTCTCCAAGAGTATCATCAGTGTTCATCAGATTATAGCTAATTATGAACCGTTTCCAAGTGTCGGGGAGAGATTGCAAGATCATATCTATGGTAATCTCAGCCTCTAAGACTATCCCCATCTTAGCTAGCTCATATATGTCAGCAATCATCTGAGTCACATGGGACTCAACAGACATGCCATCCGACATACGTGAACAGAAGAGCTTCTTTACTAACTCATATCTCTGCGACCTTCGGTTAGATCGGTGAAGATCGTGCAACCTCGCCAATATGTTATAGGGATTCAAGTCTCTGTTCTGTCGACGGAAATGCTGAGTCATAGCAGCAAGCATAATTGACTGAGCAGTTTCACAATCATCGCTGTGAGTCTTCCAAAGCTCCAGCTCAAGTAGCTCATCAGGTTTGGGCTTAGGCTCAAGAGGTCTCTGTATAGTATATAACAGCCTCTCGGCTCCAAGGACAATCCTCAGATTCATTACCCAATCGACAAAGTTCGTGCCCTTGAAGACATTTTCACCCATGATAATGTCTCGGACATTTCCCTTTCCTGTCATCTTGATTACGATAGTCTAACTATCTAATCAACGATATATGGGTACAGTCTAACTGTTACAAGAAAAATAACATTATATTAGTCCAACTAATAAAATAATTTTGACGAAATAATATGAAAGCGCGTAAAGCTAAGTATCTGAATGAAATTGGAAATTCAATACTAGCCTCCCACTATTTTTCGGCGAGCCTCTAACCCTCTTTTGAGTACTCGGGAAACCCAGTTTCCTAGTGTGCTAGGACCCCATTAAATAACAGACAACCTTGACTTTAATGATTCAAACACATCCGTAATTGACAAAGGTCTTGACTTTGGCCAACAAACCAATGCCAACTTTGGATCTTGAGTAAGAATCACTCAACGGAAGGAAAAACGCTTAATATGTTTTGAGGGTTTTTTCGCGTAAATTGGCAACCATTTATTATCTTTGTTAAGGTCTCATCATACACCCTTAAGCATGCATTTCTAAAAGCATAATAAGGCGCGTAAAATAAACTAATAACAATATGTGGATGGATATTTAAACAAATTGTTCCTAGAACAAATCACTCTCATTCCTCTCCCCGGCTAGCACTATTCTACTTCTACCCAATTACATAATACAATAATAGAAACCTCATTAACATTGAGGGTAATTAGGTGAGAAGAGAATACAAAGAATCAATAAGAGAGAAGGCTGGACACGCAAGTCCAATTTATAAATTCTGAATTTACAATAATTTCTAAAATTGCCCTTTCCCTTCTAATATCCATCCGATATACGCTATTCATACATCACATCCATGTATTCATTCAAGCATGTTATTCAATCAAACTAATCAAACTAATTATCTTTGAATATTAGTGATCATCCAATGTTCAAACAATGATTTGATTTGCGCGAGTCCAACTCGTTTGAGAATAAGTATTTAAAGTATGAATTCTTGAATTATATCGAACTACTCGTTAAATCTAATTTAATCCGTATTCAATACTAATTCATGTATTTAATTCCAAATTAAATATCTACACTTTTTATTACTAAGACTTCCATGGGTAATACTAGATTCGGCCAAGCCTCTTTTTTGGGGAAAAATTCATCCAATTTGTTTTTCACAAAATTGATCTTAAACAACTCAAATTCATTCATCAATAAGCATGCTCAAACAAGTACTTTATTCAAAACATGCTCAAAATCAATTTACCCAAATTTTACCCTAAAATATTTCATGCTTAAATAAGGCTCTGATACCATTGTTGGTTTCTATTGATGTCCCAAGATCATTTAAGCCACGAAATTGAATGAATACTATAAAGAAATATGGCGGAAACACACTTACATTGAACGGATTGGATGTGATGCTCAACAAAATTTTCATTCCCTTCAAGCTACTCCAAGATTCGGCCAAGAGAAGCTTTGTTGATGAAGATGATGAAGCTCCAAGATTTAGGATTCCAAGCTCTAAGATTCGGTTCCCTATCACCTTGTATTTGATCCTTGTTGTGCTAGCAAAGATGAAAGAAAAACAACTCCAAGAACACCTCCAAGGCTCACGGTTTTTGCTATTTTTGGGAGAGAGAAAGTGTTCTGTTTTTTCTTCTTCTATTTGGCTTCAAAAATGTAAAATGAAGAATGAAAAAACAATTACCAAATATTTGTTAAATGGTTTACAAAAGTCAAAGCCAATTTTGGCTCCAAAACTGTAATAAATGGCCACACCTAAGTCCATCATGAATAGTGACAACATGTCACTCACAAAAAGTGACTTTTGACATCTATCACAAATAAATGACAAGTGATGTGACTCGCGATGTGACTTGTGGGCCCCACTCGAATTCAAAATGCGAGTGGGCTCGCAAACACTTCCGGGCTCGGTTTCGCTAATTCCGAATTAACGAACTTCCGTCGCGACGTAATAATTATGCCTAGCGAAATTACTATTCATATCGCTAACGAATTAATTCTAAATTAACTCGTTTGCCCGAATTAAAATCTAATTTTAATTCCGCATCGAAATCCAATTTTGTTTAATATATCGAATATATTATTTTGTTGATTAATTCCAAATTAATCTTTCTCTCTCTTCAAATAGTACTTTATCCAAGATAAAGTGTCTCCGCAATTAATCCCAGATTAATTAAGTTCGGATCATACTTCATCGGTGAATCTTTGGGAAGCGACCCAAGAGATCCCTGATATGTTGGCAGTAAATACGATCGTCGGACTATCCGAACACATGCGTACCTCGTACTACATTTTTACCGATTTACGAGACAAGGTTGGCTTCTAGCAAAACGCCATGCCTACCCAATTCTCCAGAAATATTCTTTCTGGAATATACGATCTATGTCAGGCGTAGTATACCGTAGTTTTGTGTATTGCGATCCAGTATCGGATGTCACGTGCAAGGCCTGGGGCTGGATTAATGTCTGCCTCGTACGAAGCACATATCAGATATCAAGCAACTAGTCTCGTTGAATCGGATAATCATGACCTTGTCATATTATCCCGATGGTTGCAACACTATAGAGAACGAGTTCTGAATCCCAGCGTGATCATCATCTCCATATGTCTGAAGTGATACTTCCGCCTTGACATCACATCCAATACACTACGATTCTCAATAAACCCAGAAAAGGCGTACACAGAACCTGTTAAAGCCCTGGACGAACAAAACCAAAGTTTACTGATTGTCGCAAGTATTAGCGATGCAAGTCTCAGGTTAAGACCAAAAACACCTACCCTGAAGCGGACTCCCATAGACACATATACATACTACCAATGGGATTCCGCGGGGTCTATCCAGAGCGAAGCTGTTTTCCATACCATCGGTAAAACACAACCTCCTATCGCACTTGCATAAGTATCCAATACTTAAATATATGAGAACTATGCCGTTATGCCCTCACAACGCGCATAAGTGCAATACTAGTCTATTCCGCATTATCGATGTCCAATCTCGATAATACTACGACAAGGGATATTTAATGATTAAACCTTTAAAGATTGATACTGTCTCATATCATCTCAATCCGGAATTAATCATAAGGACTTCTACCATTTATATATCAAAGTAAATAAATTACAAAACGGTAAAAGGCAATTTCATTACAACATAGTTAATTTTGTACAAAAACACAATGTCTTTTACAAACAGTGACGCTATGGGTCATAACTGTCCAACAGTAAACATACCTCCACTGACCAGAACCGACTCCAAATTACACCCCAAAACAGTCCTGAAACAGCCCCAAAACAGTCCAAAACAGTCCCCGAATTAAATTTAAAATGGTCCATTAATACTCCAAAAATAATGACCAGAAAATATAGCAAAAACAGCAGCGAAACGGAATGAAAACAGTAGCTCGAGTAGTGAAAACAGAGAGGAAAGAAGTGAACCAGCGAACCAGAAAGGTTAAGGAGTTTTAGCCCTTCCGACGGCCTTGTAACGTGCTTCCGAGAGTCGACATAAAAGGTTAGACCTGAGGACAATTTTCCTTATTTATTTTTCATTTATATTTTGATTGTTTATTGAATTTTCTTCGCATGAGAGTCGTTGATTGATGTGTGTTGTGGCCCTTGAATGAATGAAAAATGTGTCGTCTCTTGTGGTATATAGGATGGAAACCCAGACGTAAATTCCGTAGCCAAATTCGAATGGACGGTAGTGCGGTCTGTACTTGGGATACAACTCCACGTACCACTTGGGCAAACGACACATATTTCGATATATTTTATCTTGTTTGTTTATTATCCGTGTTTTATATTCCGCCATTTAATTTCCGTACTATTATTTGTTTATATTGATGATATAGTGCGCATGGGCTTAGTATGTTGGTCTAAAGGTTTTCCATTTGAGGGAAGAAAATGCCAAAAGGCTACCTTTACGCCAATACTTTGCCGCACCGGACAAAGTATGTTTGGTTGGATGTGAGATATGTTCAACCGAGCATACGAAGTCCTATATTGTTGTCTTTACTTTCTATGCATTGTGATGTGATGCGCATGGGCTAACTAGGGTAGATTAAAGGTCCTCTATTCGAGGGAAAATGCCTGAAGGCTACCTTACCACGATGTTTTGCCGCGCCTTTTGTTATGTTATTGACTTTATGCATATCATTGTTCTATTTATGTATGTATTGAATTCTAATGCGTATGGGCTAACTAGGGTGGATTAAAGGTCCTCTATTCGAGGGAAAATGCCCGAAGGCTACCTTTACCACGATGTTTTGCCGCGCCGGACAAAGTACGCTCGATTGAACGTGAGATACATTTAATCGGACACTTGAAGTCCTATATAGATGTGGGCATATGTCGCATCTCTTTTCTTTCACTTTCATTGTCTATCTTTTGCATCGCATCATTGCACGTTTATTTTAATGTACAACTGCCTCATTAGTTATCTATTTGCATTATGTACCTAATTGCTTCTCTTTATTACGCATGATTGTACAATTACCATTTCCTTGTGTTTTCGTATTCATGAATATGGTGTGCTTATGAAGTTGTATGCTCGCCGTATTTCAATTCACCTTTATGCATGCAAATTTGGATATAGGTTATATGCAAATTCGGACATAGGTTATATGCAAACTTAGATATGAGCCTTGTACTTATGCATGCGAACTTAGGAGTAAATTATCCTTGGAAATATATGTTTCTTAGGCTTGGTTAGATTATTGCATAAATCATTTCATTACAAGTGGCATAAGTAAGGGACCATTCCGAACCCAACGGTTTAAGGTCTTCCCTTGCGAGGGGTGAGTGCGGCCTTAAATCATTTTCTCGGTTCACACTGGATGGCGACTCCATTATTCTCCGGTTTAGTCCCCCGTGAGCTACTCCGTACTCCCAACTAGGCCGCGAGCCTAGAACAACATGCGTCGTCCAACATCTGTGTCATACACTTGGCTTTCAATAAATTCTCCTTGAAGGATCTGGGAGAAGCAGCATTTATTCTAGGAATAAAGATCTACCAGGAGAGATCTAGAAAACTGCTTGGACTCTCCCAGAGCACGTACATTGATAAAGTGTTGAAGAGATTCAACATGGAATAGTCTAAGAGGGGAATGTTGCCAGTGTCACATGGCGTCACTCTATCTAAGGACATGTGTCCTAAAACTCAAGATGAGAGAGACAACATAAGTCAGATCCCATTCGCCTCGGCAGTCGGATCGATCATGTATGCCATGATATGTACGCGACCTGATGTCTCGTATGCTTTGAGCATGTGTAGTTGCTATCAGGCCGATCCAGGTGATGGTCACTGGATGGCGGTTAAGAATATCCTTAAGTATCTTAGACGAACTAAAGATGCTTTCTTAATCTATGGAGATGAAGAACTTGAGGTAACTGGGTATACCGATGCAAGTTTCCAAAACGATAAAGACGACTGTAAGTCGCAATCCGGGCACATATTTTGTTTGAACAACGGAGTAGTAAGCTGGAAATCTTCCAAGCAAGAGACTGTTGCCGATTCAACAACAGAAGCAGAGTATATTGCTGCAGCTGAAGCAGCAAAAGAGGCAGTTTAGATCCGTAAATTCCTAATTGGATTAGGAGTAGTTCCGTTAGCAGCTGAGCCCGTTCCATTGTATTGTGACAATAACGGAGCTATAGCGCAGGCTAAGGAACCACGGTCTGATCAACGATCCAAGCATGTTCTTCGAAGTTTCCATCTGATTCGTGAGATCATACATCGTGGCGATGTGAAGATCGAGAAGGTTGCATTAGAGGACAACATTATAGATCCGCTGACGAAAGCTATTCCTCAGCAAAATTTTGAGCGACATGTACATAGTTCAGGTGTTAGATGCTTGAGTGACTGGCTATAGGCCAAGTGGGAGATTGTTGGATAATTATGACCCATAACATCACTATTTGTAAAAGACATTGTGGTTTTTGTACAAATTAACTATGTGACAATGGAAATTGCATTTTATCATTTTGTAATTAGATTACTTGTATATATATAAATGATAAGAGTCCTTATGATTAGTTCCAGATTATAAGATATGAGACAATATCAATCCATAAAGGTTTAATCATTCAATATCCATAGTCGTACTATTATCGAGACTGGACATCGATAATGCATAATAGACTAGTATTGCACTTGTGCGTGTTATGGAAGCGTAACAACATAGTTCTCATATATTTAATTATTGGATACTTATGCAAGTGTGATAAGAGGTTGTGTTTACAGATGGTACGGAAACAGCTATGCTCTGGATAGACCCCTCGGAATCCCATTGGTAGTATGACTATGTGTTTATGGGAATCCGCTTCAGGGTAAGTGTATTTGGTCTTAACCTGAGACTTGCATCGCTAGTGCTTGCGACAATCAATACGCTTTAGTTTTGGTCATCCGGGACTTTATCAGGTTATGTGTACGCCTCTTCTGGGTTTATTGAGAATCGTAGTGTATTGGGTGTGATGTCAAGACGGAAGTATCACTTCAGTCATATGGAGATGATGATCACGCAGGGATACATAATCAGTTCTCTATTATGTTGCAACTATCGGGATAATATGACAAGGTCATGATTATTCGATTATAAAGACTAGTTGCTTGTGATCCGATATATGCTTCGTAAGGGGCATACACTATTCCAGCCCGAGGCCTTGCATGTGACGTCAGATACTGGATCACAATACGCAATACTACATATACTACGCCTGTTATAGATTATATATTCCCTTAAGAATATTTCTGGAGAATTGGGTAGGCACAGCGCTTTGCTAGAAGCCAACCATGTCTCATAAATTGGTAAAAACGTGGTATGAGGTACGCACGTGTTCGGATAGTCCGACGACCGGATTTACTGCCAACATATCCAGGGATCTCATGGGTCGCTTCCCGAAGATTCACCGATGACGTATGACTCGCACAGAATTAATCTGGGATTAATTATTAGAGAGAGAAAATTAATCTATGATTAATTACGGTAAGATTTTATCTGGGATAAAATTCTATTAGAGGAGAGAGAACGATTAATTCGAAATTAATCGATTAAATAATATATTCGATATATTATATGAAATTAGATTTCATAACGGAATTAAAATTAGATTTTAATTCGGGCGAACGAATTAATTTAGAATTAATTCGCGAGCAACGTTAATAGTAATTTTGCTAGGCATAATTATTTAATTAAATTGATTTAATTACGTCGCAACGGAAAATTCGTTAATTCAGAATTAACGAACCCGAGCCCGGAATGTGTTTGCGGGCCCACTCGGATTTTGAATCAAGTGGGTGATGAGTGGTAATTCTATCACTATTTCCCACTCATTTAACTTAATATTTTGTATAGTTTATTGAGTTTTGTGAATATTTTGATGTGTTTTGTGTTATTTTGTAGATAAATAAAGTTTCAGGACATTCTGGAGGTGATTTGGGCCAAAACAGTGAAAATTAGACGAAAAGGGCATTTTGGTAATTTCCCGCGTTGCGACGCCCAAACCCTTGGCGTCGGACGCCTAACGTGCACTAAGTCATGCTAATGTGCAACGGGTCAACGGGTCAGAATTTGAGAAGTTTGACTTTGCTAACGTGCACCGTGCCATGTGTCACCATCACAGCCGATCTGCTAACGTGCGCCGTGCCACGTGTCATCATCCTACGGTGCCGACAATTACTATTTCCACGTGTGCCACATGTCATCCTACGTGTCGCCACGTCATCCGGTCAACGAGTCAACTCTACCACACGTCTTGCCACGTCATCATCCACGTCAGCAGGTCAACCTAGTCAACATGCCATGTCATCATCAGCCAATCACACTGTGACACGTGTCGCAATCCTACGGTGCCGATAATTGATCTCAGCCGCCTTACCACCTCAGCGCCACGTCATCGCCACATCAACATCATAATTGAGCTCTCAGCCGCCTGTTATCTGAATCGCAACGTGTCAAGCCGAGAGCATGCCACGAATCACTGTTCCAGTATCGCGACGCCCGAGGCCTATCCGCGCCTATAAATTGAGCTCGAAATTTCAGATTTTGTTGTACCATTCTCTCTCATTTCTTTGATGTAAATAGGGAGTTTCTCTCTCTAGTGTCTTTAATTTAAGTTTTGTAATTAAATTTTAATTACTCTTTGTAATAATAGTAATTTACTTTCTTTACTTTTTACAATTTTTACTATTCACCATGAGGAGGTAACTTCCCGAGCTAGGGTGAGAGGTAATTCTTTTACTATTGCTATTTAGATTAATCTCCCTTAAAAATAATATATTCACTATTTAAAATTTGACTTAAAAAGGATACCGCTATATTGGTCGGTTGGTAATTTAATTTTAATCTGGTTTAAACCTGACTAATTAAGGATACCGCCAGATTGGTCGGTTGGTAATTTAATTTTGGTTCCGCCTTTATGGCTGGTTTATGGAAAAAATTTACCGCCTTAATGGCTGGTTGGACTTAATTTGACTTAATCAGGATACCGCCAGATTGGTCGGTTGGTAATATTATCACAAGTTTATATATTATTTTATGGGAGATATCTAAATTAGTAGTAGTAAAAGTAATTCCTTTTACCTTAGCATTTTATTTTATTGTAATTTACTTTTCAGTATTTACTTTACCGCATTTTTACTTCATGTCTTTTATTTTCAAGATTTTACCAGCCCTAGTTATGTGTTGTAACTAAATAAGTTATCTAGGGTTGTGATGAATTCTAATATCACCGGTTTATAAGGGGTTAGATTATAGTTTGGGTAATATAAAGATTTATTTATTGAGTCTTAATCTTAATGCTTTTTATTAACTGGCCATTAATAAAATTGATTAGGTAAACTTAAAATGAACTAGACATAGAGATTTTAAGTTTAAGACCTCAGACTCAATAGCCCACGATCTTCCTTGAGGATAGATAACCATTTAATAGATTTCCTTACAGGATAGGAATATACCTGTCGGGCGAGGGTAGCCTTAATTGGAACTTAATCTTAATGAATCTAGGTAATTTGGTTGACATAGACATATGGTTCAATTGAATTATACTAGGTATTTGTAATTGACCATCGGAAGAGGTTTTTACATAATTTAGTGTTCCAGGTTAATAAATCAATATATTACCCAACTTTAAGATAACCACTTCATCTTTAAAATGATATAAAAGAAATCACAACCCTAGATAGTTTTTAATATTGAATTTTCTTAAAACCTACTTTCGACAATCTTATTTACTTCCTTTTAAATTTAGAATCGTCACCATTTCAAATCAATCAATCAATCTGTTAGATACTAGTAATCATTTGACTTCATAAAATTAATAGTTTAGATATTAAGTCCTCGTGGGATCGATACTTTTTATACTACTTGAACGATACGTACCCTTGCGTTATACGTGTGTGTTTATGCTGGTCAAGTTTTTGGCGCCGTTTCCGGGGACTTATTTATCTTTTACTATTAGTTTAGGGGTTAGATATCTTTACTTGTATCTAATTTCTTTTTACTTATTGTTTTTGTTTTCTTGTGTTTCAGGTTTTCAGAAACTTCATGAGACGAACCAGAAGTTTTGAACTACGACCGCTTGACCCAGAAATTGAAAGAACCATCAGACAGTTGAGAAGGGAAAGGCGAGAAGGCCAAGAAGCTTTAGTCAACATGGAACCTGAACCTTTGAACGTTGCACCACCAATTCCCATTCGAGACAGAACCATTCCGGTGGTTGAAAGACTCATTTCTTGCATTGTACTTCCTCCCTTACCAGCAAATGCGGGTGACATCAAAACATGCATTCAGATGATTCAGCAGTCAGTTCAGTTTGGGAGGAGTGCAACTAAAGATCCCAATGCCCACATCAGCAACTTCCTGGAAGTTTGTGGCACTTTCAATTACAACAGAGAAGCTGAAGAAGCAATGAGACTGCGTGTTTTCCCATACTCCTTGAAGTTCAGAGCTAAAGCTTGGCTACATTCACTACCAGCAGGTTCTATCACAACTTGGAACACTTTAGCCACCAAATTTCTTGCAAAGTACTTTCCACCAGCCAGAACTAGAAAACTGAGGAATGACATCACATCCTTTGTACAACAAGACTCTGAAACTCTCTACGAAGCTTGGGAAAGGTATAAAGATTTACTCTGGAAATGTCCTCACCATGAGATTCCAAAATGGCTTCAAGTCCAAACATTCTATAATGGACTTTCTGGAATAATGAGAACCACAATCGATGCTGCTGCTGGAGGAGCTTTAATGGCAAAAGGAGAAGATCAAGCCTGGGAACTAATCGAAGAAATGGCCAACAACAATTCTTTGTGGCCAAAAGAAAGGAGCATGATCCAAAGAATTACAGGAATTTATGAAAGTGGAGCCAATACAGCAGTTAACACCAAGCTAGATCAGATATGCAAATTCATGGAAACTCTTACCACTGGATCCACAAGTTCACCATATGGAGGAACACCAGAGTCGAACCAACTTGAAGAAACGGTGAATTTTGTCAATAATTTCAACAGGCAGGGGAACAATCCATATTCCAACACCTACAACCCAGGGTGGAGGAATCATCCTAATTTTTCATGGAGCAAAAATTCAGGCCAACAGCGGAACTATCCACCACCTGGATTCCAGCAACAGAACAAAGGCCAGGAGCAGGCAAATGAACCATGAATAGCAGAAGTGCTGGCTCAGTTAAAAAAGTACGATGCCATCTTTCAGAGCCAATCAGCTTCCATCAAAGCACTGGAGAATCAAATCGGACAACTGGCCAATGCTCGGAGTTACAGACCACCAGGTAATCTTCCCAGCAACACATAACCCAATCCAAGGAACCGAAGGAAGGAGCAATGTCAAGCCATTACTTTGAAAAGCGGTACTGAAATCAACAAAGATGTTGGAATCAAGATGTCCCAAGAAGAAGTTCCAAAAGAAGCTGAACAACAGATGAAGGAAAAAGAGGCAAAGGAAAAAGAAGCAAAGGAAAAAGAAGCAAAGGAAAAAGAACAGATCACTCCACCTCCACCTTTTCATCAGCGTCTTCAGAAAAACATATTGGACAAGCAGTTTGCTCGATTCCTGGAGGTTTTCAAAAAACTGCACATCAACATCCCATTTGCAGAAGCCTTGGAAGAAATGCCCAGTTATGTCAAATTCATGAAAGACATTATTTCACGAAAATGGAGATTGGGAGACTACGAAACAGTAACATTAACGGAAGAATACAGCGCCATTATTCAGAGAAAACTTCCCCCGAAGTTGAAAGATCCTGGCAGTTTCACAGTTCCATGCACCATTGGAGAACATTACATCGGTAAGGCTTTATGTGATTTAGGAGCCAGTGTTAACTTGATGTCTTTTTCTATTTACAGGAAACTACAGATTGGAGAAGCAATGCCTACCTCAGTTTCATTGCAACTTGCAGAGTGAACACTCGCATTTCCAAGAGGTGTTGTTGAAGATGTGCTGGTGAAAGTAGACAAACTAATTCTCCCAGCAGATTTCATCATCCTTGACATGGAAGAAGACAAAGAAATACCTATCATTCTTGGGAGACCATTCTTGGCTACAGGTAAAACTGTGATTGATGTGCAAAAAGGAGAACTGACCATGAAAGTGCAGGACCAAGAAGTGACCTTTAATGTTTTCAAAGCCATGAAATTCCCTAGTGATGAAAATGAAGAAGAATGCTTAAGAGTTGATGTTGTTGAAAGTATCGTTCAAAATACTGAGCCAAATCCCACAGATACACTTGAAGCTTGCATCACCAACATGACTGACAGCGAGCTAGATGCTGAAATCCTGGAATGTATCAACTACCTTGACAAAACATTCCGATTCAAAGCAACACCACCAGTTGAAAGTTTGGAACTGCCAAAGAAAGATCGAATCAAGCCTTCGATTGAAGAGCCACCACAGTTGGAGCTGAAGTTACTTCAGAGCCATCTCAGGTATGCATTTCTTGGAAACTTTTCTGAATTACCTGTTATTATTTCTTCTTCACTAACATTGGATCAGGAAGAAAAGTTGCTGAGAGTGTTACGAGAGCACAAGAAAGCCATTGGCTGGACTATAGCAGACATTCGAGGCATTAGTCCATCATTTTGCATGCACAAAATCTTGATGAACGATGAGTACAAACCCACAGTGGAGCATCAATGGAGACTCAATCCAATCATGAAGGAAGTCGTGAGAAAGAAATCATCAAATGGTTGGATGCTGGCATCATTTACCCCATCTCAGACAGCAATTGGGTGAGTCATATGCAGTGTGTACCAAAGAAAAGAGGAATTACTGTGGTTAACAATGAAAAGAATGAGCTAATCCCAACAAGAACAGTAATTGGATGGAGAGTATGCATGGACTACAGGAAACTGAAAAAAGCCACGAGAAATTACCATTTTCCGCTACCATTCATTGACCATATGTTAGACAGACTGGCAGGACACGAGTTCTATTACTTTCTGGATGGATATTCAGGGTACAATCAGATTGCCATCGCACCAGAAGACCAGGAGAAAACTACATTTACATGTCCCTATGGTACTTTTGCTTTCCGTAGGATGCCATTTGGATTATGTAATGCCCCTGCCACATTCCAGCGTTGCATGATGGCCATCTTCTCAGACATGCTGGAGCAGAGTATGGAGGTTTTCATGGATGACTTTTCTGTATTTGGAGATTCTTTTGATCATTGTTCGCAAAATTTGAAACATGTGTTACAAAGGTGCGAAGATACAAACCTGGTACTCAACTGGGAGAAATGCCACTTCATGGTGCAAGAAGGCATTGTTCTTGGACGCCGGATCTCACAAAAGGGGATTGAGGTAGACAAAGCAAAGATAGAGACAATTGAAAAACTACCTCCACCAACATCAGTTAAAGGTATTTGAAGTTTTCTTGGACATGCATGTTTTTACAGGAGATTTATCAAAGACTTTTCCAAGATTTCTAAACCTCTATGCAATCTTCTGGAGAAAGATGTGCCTTTCAACTTCACCAAAGAATGCCAGGAAGCTTTTGAAATCTTAAAAAAGAAACTGGTATCCGCCCCTATCATTGTAGCACCAGACTGGACCATTCCATTTGAAGTGATGTGCGATGCTAGTGATTTTGCTATAGGTGCAGTTTTGGGACAACGTAAAGCAAAGATTTTCCACACCATTTATTATTCCAGCAGAACTCTAAATGAAGCTCAACTCAACTACACAACCACCTAAAAGGAGTTGCTCGCAGTTGTGTACGCTTTTGACAAATTCCGCTCTTATCTGTTGGGTCCCAAAGTGGTGGTCTACACAGATCATTCAGCAATCAAATATCTGATCACGAAGAAAGATGCCAAACCCAGATTGATCCGTTGGATACTTCTTCTGCAAGAATTTGACGTGGAGATTAGAGACAGGAAAAGAACAGAGAATCATGTGGCAGATCATCTATCGAGGCTCGAGAATGGTGAAACAGCTGACAAAGATCTGTCAATCAAAGAAACTTTTCCAGATGAACAGCTTTTTGCCATAAGACAACAGGAAGTCCCTTGGTATGCTGACTATGTCAACTACATTGTGTCAGGAAAATGGTCGTTGGAATGGACAACTCAGCAACGGAAGAAGTTCTTCAAAGAAGTCAAGCACTATGTCTGGGACGAGCCGTACCTGTTCAAACGGTGTGCTGATCCTACTGAGATGATGTGTTCCACATGAGGAAATCAACAGTTTTTTGTAGCACTGTCATTCATCACCATATGGCGGACACTTAAGCGGAAACAAAACTGTAGCCAAAGTCCTACAATCAGGTTTGTTCTGGCCCACTCTTTTTAAAGATGCTTATCTTTTTGCTTTTCAATGTGACCGGTGCCAGAAAATGGGAAATATTTCCAGGAGAAACGAAGGACCGTTGCAAAACATTCTAGAAGTGGAAATATTCGATGTATGGGGTATTGATTTCATGGGACCCTTTGTTCCATCATTCGGAAATATGTACATCCTAGTTGTTATAGACTACGTCTCCAAATAGGTCGAAGCAATTGCACTGCCATCCAATGATTCAAAAGTCGTGATCAAATTCCTGAAAAAGAATATTTTCACTCGGTTCGGAACACCTCGGGCAATTATCAGTGATGGTGGCTCTCATTTCTGCAACAGATACTTCGATGTACTCCTATCCAAATACGGAGTTATTCACAAGGTTGCCACAGCTTACCATCCACAGTCAAATGGACAGGTTGAGGTTTCAAATAGGGAAACCAAAAGAATCCTAGAAAGAACCGTTGGATCAACAAGGAGGGACTGGTTAACAAAACTAGATGATGCATTATGGCCCTACCGGATAACTTAGAAGACACCCATTGGTATGTCCCCATATCGATTGGTGTTTGGGAAAGCGTGCCATCTGCCAGTTGAGCTTGAGCACAAGGCGTACTGGGCACTGAAGAAGTTGAATTTTGATTCACAAGCTGCAGGAGAGAAAAGACTTCACCAACTTAACGAATTGGAGGAATTTCGCCTACAGGCTTATGAGAATGCCAGATTATACAAAGAAAAGACAAAGAAATGGCATGACCAAAAAATAGTGCACAGACAGTTGGAACCAAGGCAGCAGGTGTTGTTGTACAACTCGAGATTGAAAATTTTCCCTGGAAAGTTGAAATCTAGGTGGTCAGGTCCATTTGTGATCACTCAGGTTTTACCTTATTGAGCTGTTGAGTTACTGGATCCTAACACCAACAACACATTCAAGGTTAACAGTCAGCGTGTCAAACACTACTGGGGAGAATCATTTGACCGACAAAAAGAAAGTGTCACACTTTCAGATCCAGCCTAACGTTCGAGAAGTAAAAGTCTAGCTGACGACTTTAAAACTTAGCGCTCGCAGGGAGGCAACCCATGCAATTTTTGTATATATTGTGATTTAGTGTGATTTAATTTTGTGTGTTTAGTTTTTGCAGATTAAGTCATTTCAAGATGGAAGAAGCTTTCGCAAATCTTCACAAGCAATTTCCTTCTCTCCCTCAAAAATCTCTGATGAAAGTCTACAAAGCTCGCTTGGAACAGATGAGGTTACTAACAATTCACGGTGTTCCTAATGATATTCGTTGGGTAATTGAAGCACGGGTCCGATTGGCAGGTGAGTCTTCTGACTCTTTTATTTCACATCTGCCTGGTTTTTGAAGAAGCACCTATGCAAAGAAACGTAGAGCTAAGCAAATGGGTGTTTGTTACAAATGTGCACGATGGAATTGCAATACTCGTTGTCGTTCTTTAGGAATGGTGTCTGATAATTGCGAAGACAAAATTAAATTCATTAGGGATGGCTTGAGTAAGGAGTCTGTAGATGATATATCTTCGACTCTTGAGACGCATCCCAGTGGATATGTTCACATAGCCTTTCGCAAATTACATACACAATTTCAAAAAGAAAGACAAATGTTAAGTCTCGGGAATCTGAATCAAAAAGACCCTGTTTGCCAGTTTATAAGAAAATTGGATGGGAAGCTTGTCTCTGACGCATAGACGTCGATCAAGCTGCTACTTTTCTTGTAAATATTATATCTATTTGTCTTTTCCTAATAATTGTAATTTGTTTTGTTTTATTTTCTCCGACAAGATCCAGACCTTTTTTACTATCACGATTTGTTTAACTAATAATTGTCATTTGGCAGGTACTAGTGCTATTATTTTACTCACCCTTTTCAGGTGTTATAAATTCAACTCATCATTGCACTTTTGAAGACATCCAGAGTAAAACATGGAAGCCACTTCAAGAAGATGAGTTGAAAACATCTGTGTGTTTTGCGGTAGTAGTGTTGGTACTAAACCACAATACGTAGAAGCAGCACAAGAATTGGGTCGAGTCTTAGCTGCAAGAAATATGCACTTAATATATGGCGGAGGAAATCTTGGACTTATGGGGATCGTTTCAAAGGCCGTACAGGAAGGAGGCAGTCACGTTTTGGGAATCATCCCAAAACCCTTGGCAGAGGCAAATCTTATTGAACCATCAAACGGAGAGGAACTATCGTGCCAGGTATGTCTGAACGTTTGGTAGAAATGATTAACCGTGCTGATGCTTTTATTGCTTTGCCAGGTGGCTTGGGTACATTGGAGGAAATTTTTATTGTGCTATCTTGGGCGAACCTGAACATACACCAGAAACCAATCGGACTTCTCAACGTTGATGGATTTTATGATTTTCTTTGTGTGTTTCTTGATGATGCTCGGAGAAATGGGTTCGTGTCAAAACCTTTAAAAGAACCCCTCTTTACTGCCAGAACTGCTCCGGATCTAATAGACCAACTCATAGCCTATGAACCACGAGTTGACCCTATTCTTTCAAAGATAAATTGGTCTGAGGACGATCGTGGTAAGAGGCATCGGATTAATCTTGATCTTAACCTTTAAATTCCTGTAAATTTTCAGCTAACCAGGTATTATTTTCTAAACTCTTCTTCTACTGTTTAAGACATTGGGGACAATGTCTCATTTAGGTTTGGGGGAGGGAATTAGTTGATTAGTACTTTGTTTTTAGTTTGTATGTTGTTTTTATTTTTAGTCCAAATTTTTTCGAAAAATACAAAAAAATTGAAAAATTTTCAAAAAATTACAAAAATATTTTACGTTTTTGTGTTTTGACTAAAAAGGTGAAATTGGTAAAAAAAAAAATAGCCGAGTAAGGAGTTTCCACTCCTGAGACGTATCTCAAACCTATTTCGAAACAAGTTAATTTTTGTTTATTTCCTTTTAAATTATTTAATTTGTGTATTCTGCATAACACTGACTAAAATGAATCTTCATATACTCAGTGACAGGTATTATCAACATGCATAGTAACATACGGACATAAGCTGTAATTGAAAAGTTTGTAATATTAAGTGCTCTAGTTTAATTGGAGGAAGCATCTCAAAAAGTGATGGAGTAAAAAAAAATAATCTGAGATCCGAGTTATTAAGTTTGTAAGGGTGTTTTAAAACCTAGTGCCCAAAAGCCAATTGGTTTGGGAGTCACTGGCCCAAAGATAGTTACATGGATCAAAGATGCTGCAAAAATATATATATCTGAAGTCTGAGTAATTAAGTCCGTAGGGGTGTCTTAACACCTGGTGCCCTAAAGCCAACTGGTTTGGGAGCCACCGACCTAACACTCGTTACATAGATGGAAGATATTGTATATAAATAAAAAAAAATAGAAAAGAAAAATCAAAGAAAAAAATCAGAAAAATGAGAAAAAATTATTCCATTGCTACAAAAAGGTGTGAAATCTAATAGAACTTTAGGACAAAACTATTACTTTCTTATCAACTGCACTTATGACTGCTGTGGGCAAAAATGAGTTGTTTAATATTATGTTGGCTGTGTATATGAAAAATGGTAAAAATGATCGAATAATTTACTTATTTGGTAATTTAGAATGAAACAAAACAACTAGTAACTTGAAGTAGAAGTTTCACCTGATTAGTTACTAACTTTTTTATTCTATTTTCGCTTGTCTTTTTGCTTTTGTGTGCATTAGTTTTACTACCTTTTTACTTTTGTAAAATGTTTGTGGGTATCATTTTTGTAAACCCTCACGAGACTACAACTCGTCCACTAGGGACACCTAGGGGTTTAAAGGCTTGTTGCATACGCTAAATGCAACCGTGATCCCTACGAAAGTGGCTTAGTTAATTTATTTATGTTATTTTATATTATGTTTTGCTCGAGGACTAGCAAAATGTTAGGTTTGGGGGTGTGATGAGTGGTAATTCAATCACTATTTTCCACTCATTTAACTTAATATTTTGTATAGTTTCTTGAGTTTTGTGAATATTTTGATGTGTTTTGTGTTATTTTGTAGATAAATAAAGTTTCAGGACATTCTGGAGGTGATTTGGGCCAAAACAGTGAAAATTAGACGAAAATGGCATTTTGGTAATTTCCCGCGTCGCGATGCCCAAACTCTTGGTGTCGCGACGCCTAACGTGCGCCGAGTGCTGCTATCATGCATCGGGTCAACGGGTCAGAATCTGAAAAGTTGACTTTGCTAATGTGCGCCGTGCCACGTGTCACCATCACAGAAGATCTGATTTGATCGGTCCGGTTCATAGTTTTTATTTAAAAAAGTATTCTAATTTGATATGATTTGGTTTTTTAATTAAAAAATCTAATAATTATTTTTGAAATTAAAAAATTACCACTTCGCTTCGATCTTTTTCGCTTGGATTCTATTTTTGAGATACACTTATTTTTTTTTATTAACAATTACAAAACACTTATTTTTTTTATCAACAATTACAAATTTTACAATTATAATTTTTTATTATCAATAATTAAAAAATATTTTGTTGAAATTAGTCAATCCCAAATCAATCAAAATGTCAAATATTTTAAATCAATATTTTATATATAAAGTTTGACAGCTATATTGTAATATAACTGTCAAAAATTAAGAAGAAAATATAAATATTGGGAAGTGTTGCAATATAGGCAATATAGACAATCAAATGTTCTTGGAAGACGAAAATTTGAAGAAGCAGCAGCATATTGGAAGACGAAACACTTAGACCGAAAATTTGAAGAAGCAGCAGAAGACGACAGGTTTGTTCTTGGAAGACCGAAAATTTGAAGAAGCAGCAGCCATGTTTTGTTTCCAACAGCTATGTTTTCTTACCATCTTGCTTTCTTTTGATTTGGGATTTATTATTGGAGTTGTTGTGATGACGTTGTGGATACGATACCACCGCAGCAGCAACACTCCCCAGCCCCCCAGCAGCAGCCCCACCCCCAGCAGCAGACCCCCCACAGTAAAAGCCCCCCCCAGCAGCCCATTGCACGCCGACAGCAGCAGTAGAAGTAGCCCTTTTTGTCCCACCGACAGCAGCCCCTGCTATCCCCCTGCCATCCCGCTCGACATGGAACCACCACCATTCGATCGCCGTTTGATGGTTCATCTTAAACCGAGAAGATATCCCAAGCTTGAACGTATATGCTTGGATGAAAATTTAAATATTGTTGTTGTAAAAAATTAAGGATGTTTAGGAAGGGGAATGAAACATATGGTCTAGATTTTGCTTGTGAAAAAATTACAAAAACACTTGTGTAACTTTTTTGTAATTTTTGCTTGAATCGTGTGTTTTTGTAATTTTTTTTGGGTTTTTGAAGTTGAAATATAATATAATATAATTCCCCTATTTTTTATTAGCTCATTGATTGAATGAAAGCATGAAAGAAACTAACTTTGCATGGAATGAGAAGTATGGAGTGAAAGGGAGGCACGTAGGGATGAGTTGAGGTTATAAATAATAAGCAAAATAAGTTTACTTTGTTTTACCTTAATAAACAAAATACGTTTACTTTGCTTTACCTTCCTCTATCAGCTTTCTAATTGAGAGTATTAGATACATAGACTTAAAAACTCATCAAGTCTAATATCAATTTTTCATAAGTTTCACACTTGAAAAACCATTGGAAGATTTAATGCCGCTCTCACCCCTCGCAAAGGAAGACCTCAAACCATTGGGTTCGGAATGGTCCCTTACTTATGCAACTTGTAATAAAATGATTTGTGCGATAATTCAATCAAGCCTAAGCAACATTTATTTCCAAGGATAATTTACTCCTAAGTTCGCATGCATAAGTACAAGGATATTATCTAAGTTTGCATATAACCTATGTCCGGATTTGCATACAACCTATTTACATTTAATCTATGTCCCCATTTACATACAACATATTTGCACATAATCTATGTCAGAATTTGTATACAACCTATTTGCATTTAATCTATGTCCCAATTTACATACAACCTATTTGCATATAATCTATGTCTGAATTTGCATGCATAAAGGTAAATTAACATACTGTAAACATACAACTTAATAAGCACATTGTACTCATACATGTGGGGAATGCAGATAAATGGCAATTGCACAATCATGCGTAATAAAGAGAAACAATCAGGTTCTTAATACAAAAGGGATAACTAATAGGGGCAATTATGCATAAAATATGATGAAAATGACTCAATTTAGTGTGTGTGCGTTCGTGTAGCGTTCGTAAACGCGTTTGAACGGTAAATAGAAGGTTTGCATTCGTTGTAGCATTTGAGAACGTGTTCGAACGGGACCAGACCTGATACATGATAAAACAAACCGCCCTACCGTCCATTCGGATTCGGCTACGGAATTTAGGACTGGGTTTCCATCCTATATACCACAAGAGACGACACATTTTCCCTTTCATTCAATGGCCACAACATGCATCCACAAACGACTCTCATGCGAATAAAACAATTAAAAAAAAATGAATGACAATAAATAGAAAAAGTTCCCTCAGGTCTAACCTTTTAAATCACCTCTCGGACGTACGGTACACGATCATCGGAGGGCTAACGCTCCGCAACTCCTCCGGTTCACTGGTTCACTGCTCTCGTTCGTTGTCTCGCCATTTTGAGTCGTCGTTCTCCCTATTTTGCTACTATTTTTACTGTATTTCGCTGCTCTTTCGGTGACGTTTTCTGGTCATTATTTCAGGTATTTTAGGCCACTGTTTTGGGGTTGTTTTGTATAATAATAGGGCTGCTGTTTGGGTCTAATTTAAGGACTATTTTGGTGGTTACAGGGACTGTTTAAGGGCTGGTTTTTGGTGAATGGAGGGGCTGGTTTCAGGGGGATTTACGTGCAGGTCAGGCCTGTATGGGACTCTTGTTTTCGGTGGTTTAGAGGGATTTCTTGTATGAATGAACTAGGGTGTTAATGCCTTGCAGAATTTTTGTGGTTTGTATCAATGTGCTAGCCCCTTGGAATTGTGGTGGAGGCTTCTTTTTATAAGCAAAGGCTATGGTTAAATCTTGTTCAAAAAGGAAAAATCAATTAGTGTTTCACAAGGACGGTCTAATATTTGATTGGGGGACATGATTTGTTTTATTTAGGTAGGGATATATTTCATATTTTTTTTGGTTTATTTTAATTTGGTATGTGATTTTTTTAGATTTGTTTTAATTTCACCATGTGTTAATATGTGTTTGTTTTATTAATTTGGATGTGTTTTATGGGCTTTGGTGGGCTAATTGAGCTTGGGTGTGAGGCTAGCAGCAAAATCAGAATATCGACACCGTTCGAACGCCGATTCGAACGCTACACGAACGCCCGCAATCTGCTTGGCGTTCGAACGTGGTCACGAACGCAGTACGAACGAAAACAGTGAACTTGTGAAATGAATTTGATTACATACTAATTTTGAATTTCCCCTTCCGACGTCCGTTTCCCACGACTTCCATGACATAAAAGGTAGTGCCTCTAAATGAGACTCATTATAGGGACTTATATGCAAAATTAATATGCCTACAGTCGCCCCCACTTTGATGGGACTTGTGTAATGTGTAACAGTGACAATCCTATCAAAGTTATGCAATGCATTTTCACTTACCTGGCTCGCCAGCTGCCACCTGACTTGCCATGCGTTGAGTTGAGTTGATTTGGGTGGTGAGGTGCTGCGACCCCTGGTTCTTTCCCGAACCGTTGCTGTGATGTGGTCCATTCCCGAACCGTTACCGTAAGGTGTCCATTCCTGAACTGTTACTGTGAGGTGGTCCATTCCCGGCCTGTTACTGCGATGTGGTCCATTCCAGAACCGTTACTGTAAAGTGGTCCATTCCCGAACCGTTACTGTGAGGTGTCCATTCCCGAACCGTTACTGTGAGGTGGTCCATTCCCGAACCGCTACTGTAATGTGGTCCATTCCAGAACCGTTGATGCCAATATGGGCCTCGCCCCTAGACTGATGCTGATGTGGGCCTCGCCCCCAGAATGATGTGGGCCTCGCCCCAAACTGATACTGATGTGGGCCTCGCCCCCAACTGATATTGATATGGGCCTCACCCCAAACTGATACTGATGTGGTCCTCGCCCCCATGCTGATACTGCTGAAATGGGCCTCGCCCCCAGACTGATGCTGATGTGGGCCTCGCCCCAAACTGATACTGCTGATATAGGCCTCGCCCCCAGACTGATACTGATACGGGCCTCGCCCCTATGATTCATTCCTGAAAACTGCTGACATTGTATTGTTGCTGCTTCTGGTTGGCTTGCATTTGACGCTTTCTATTTTTCTCCTTTGAAGCATGTTATTACAAAACAGAACAAACACGAAAAGGAATCAAATATGTTACGTGTATGCATATATGCATGGATGAATTTTCTATTCCGTTGGGTTAGGTCTTCTACCAGTCCTCCTAGTGATTGCTCGGTCTTTTCTTCCTTAGGCGAAATACTGCTTCAATCTATCCATATTGATCGGCTTGGTGAACCTGTTCCCTTCCAAATCTGACAGTCTCACTGCCTCTATTTCCCACTTTCTGAATGGCTATCTTATCTTTTCCGCTTGCTTCTTTCGAGGATTCCCCTTGTTCTAGTTATCATTGAGTATCACAATAACAAGGTTTAATGTCTTTGTCAAATGTACTCATGTTGCAGGAAGAGGCTTATGCAAGTAAACGAAATGAACATTTTTATTATCGTTGAGAAAAAGAGTTCGAACAAGTAAACAAAATCAATGTCTTTATTAAAAATGCTGGATCAAATAGACTATGAGGAACAGCTCCATCATCCGCAGCACTGCCTTCTTCCTCGGCCTATGGTTCTTCACTGTCATCCATGTAAGAAGCTTGGTGGTTGAGGGTTTGGAGGACAAAAGTTTTGGGCAATCCAGAGTTGATCATGTAGGTGGGTGGTGGAACAGAGTGGTAGTTTGGTATAGGGTTGGTGTGTGTGCTAGGCTGTTCTTTTCCTAGGTTGGGTATTTTATGGGAATCTATGAGATCTTGAATTTCATGCCTGAGGTGGGTGCTGTTGTCAGTGTCATGGCCATGTAGCTGGTGGAAGTGACAATAAAGGTTTACATTTATGTGTGGAGGTGGGGGTGTGGAAATGGTTTTCCTTCTAAGGGTTTCAAGAGTCTTTGTCCCTGTAATTTTTCAAATACCTTCGACAAAGGTCTACCAAGGTTGGAGAATTGTCGGTTCATGATGGCAGCGACTTCGGCAGCAGCGGGCTTGGTCTCAGAATGCCCCCCAAAAGTCCTCATATTCTGGCCATAGAACTTTCTGTTATCAGCTTCTTCTTCTATATCCATGACAGTTTCCCTCAACTGTCGAAAATCTGTAATCATGGAGGTCATTCTCCTTAACTTTCCATAAATTGAGGGCTTGGTGCCCTTGATGATCATTTTGATTTGGTCCTTCTCTGAGGGCCGAGTCTGCATCTTCAGAAGCTGGCTTCTCCAGCGGTCTACATACTCCTTGAAGCTTTCTTTCGGCTTCTGCTTAGTGTTCTCCAAATCACGGAGTGACAAATCAATCTCCAAGTCTGTAACATACTGTTTCAGAAATGCATCTGCCAATTCCCTTCAATCCTCCTTAACCTTTCTTTCAAGGATATGGTACCACACTATAGGTGCCCCCTCAAGTGACATCCCAACAGCTTCTGAACTTGGCGCTGTGTCAGGCCCACTGAACTCATAACTGACACATATTGCCAGAGGTGGACCCTCGGATCCCCATTCCCGTTGAACTTGGCCATATCCGGCATCTTGAACTGAGCATGCAACTGTTCCTCAAAGGTCATCGCCTCATAGTCTAGTAAGTCTTATCCTTACCCTTCATCTTACGGGTAACGGACTCTACCTGGTCACGGAGTTTCTGTATCTCGGCCTGAGACCCGACTATTCTCCTAGCGTCATATTCAGCCATATCATCATCAAAAGCGGGGATGTCATCCCCCAACCTATTCGGAGGCTCTTCACGTCTCACATTCTCATAATTTCCCCCAGCACGGGGTACAGCCATACTTGCCATGGCAGTAGTCAAGGCTTGCACATGTTCGGTAATTTTGGCGAAACCATTCTCCAGTTGGTCCATGCGAGATATCTCGTTATTGGATGTCTCATATCTGTTACCGTCTTTTAGTGAGTCCTCCCTCTTCCCTAACCCAACGGGACTCTATGATATCTTTTAGACATAGAGGGTGTTAACAGGATATATGTATGCATGAGATGAATGAGATGCATGTGATACAAGGAATATATCAACTTATTAAAATTTTCACACAAATCGGCCCATTATCATTTTAGAAGCTTTTGGGGTAACTGTCATAGGAGTGAACTCGTCCCAGTTTAAATGGCCCAACAAGCTCACATCTTATGGCAAGAAGTCCAACCGTATCCAAATGATAATGTTCCTAAAGTACAAACATATAATGGCCCATTGGCGTTTTAGAAGCTTTTGGCCCAATCATCATAAGACACGTTCTTGTCCCAGTTTAAATGGCCCAACAAGCCCATACCTCATGACAAAAGGTCCGAATGGATCCAAACGATAATGTTCCCAAACATAAGCATACATAAATAATTTCTACAGAGTGGCCCATCAACATTTCAGAAGCTTTTGGCCCAATTGTCATAGGATACGAACTCGTCCCAGTTTAAATGGCCCCAAGTTCACATTTCTGACAAGAAGCCCAACTGCATCCAAATGAGGATGGTCCACAAGCACAAGGAAATAGTTGCTATAGGCCATACAACCCCGGTCTACGTGTGGGTTTGCGGGAGTGTAGACAAGACTCTCGCTGGCGAAGGATTGCCCACAACTAGATCTCCCCACTCATGGGTTCGAGCGACCAAGTGAGCACACATTTTTTATACCTTACAGTACGTGCCAACGAGTTATGGTGTGTGACTGACTGTCCGATGGATTTCCCGTTGTAGATTCCCCAGATGGAGGGTGGAGCGAGGCTCTCTTAAGTACCCTAGCCTCTTAGGCTCTTATCGCTTGGTGACAGGAATAAACAACGGGTACTCCAAATTAGTCCATCACAATAGGCTACGAGTAAATGATTATCTAGGTGCCTTCACAGTTTTTCCTCATAGAAAGGTAGTGAATGAAGGAAGACACCAAACCATTACCCAGCCTTAAAAGTGCCTTTGATTAAACCCCTTTTAACCCACAGTAGACACGGTTAATTAAAGCACAAATCATAATATTACAAGACATTATTTCGGGGTCGATTCTCTATCGCCAGTGGAGTTGCCAGACTGTGGGAACACAGAAAATGGGCGACGCATGCTGTTCCGGGCTCGGGGCCCGGTTGGGAGTACGGAGTAGCCCGCGGGGGACTAAATCGGAGAATGATGGAGTCGCCACCCGGTGTGAACCGGGACAAAGATTTAAGACCGCACTCACCCCTCGCAAGGGAAGACCTCAAACCATTGGGTTCGGAATGGTCCCTTACTTATGCCACTTATAATAAAATGATTTGTGCGATAATTCAACCAAGCCTAAACAACATTTATTTCCAAGGATAATTTACTCCTAAGTTCGCATGCATAAGTACAAGGCTATTATCTAAGTTTGCATATATCCTATGTCCGGATTTACATACAACCTATTTGCATTTAATCTATGTCCCCATTTGCATACAACCTATTTGCATATAATCTATGTCCGAATTTGTATACAACCTATTTGCATTTAATCTATGTCCCAATTTGCATACAACCTATTTGCATATAATCTATGTCCGAATTTTCATACATAAAGGTAAATTAACATACGACAAACATACAACTTAATAAGCACATTGTACTCATATATGTGGGGAATGCAGATAAATGGCAATTGCACAATCATGCGTAATAAAGAGAAGCAATCAGGTTCGTAATACAAATGGATAACTAATAGGGGCAATTATGCATAAAATATGATGAAAATGACTCAGTTCAGTGTGTGTGCGTTCGTGTAACGTTCATAAATGCGTTCGAACGGTAAACAGAAGGTTCGCGTTCGTGTAGCGTTTGAGAACGCGTTCGAACGGGACCAGACCTGATACATGATAAAATAAAAAAATATGTGCGCGTTCATTTAGCGTTTGTAAAATGTGTTCAGATGGTAAACAGAAGGTTCGCATTCGTGTGGCGTTTGAGGACGCATTCGAACAGGACCAGACCTGATGCATGATAAAACTAAGAAAATACGTGCGCGTTCGAGTAGCGTCCGAAAATGCGTTCGAACGGTAAACAGAAGGCTCGCATTCGTATAGCGTTCGGGAACGCGTTCGAATGGAACCAGACCTGATGCATGCAACACATACATAGACAAAAAAAATCCACAATGTAGGACCTCACGTGTCCGATTGAACTCATTCACATCCAATCATATGTACCTCGCCCGGCGCGGCAAAGTATCATGGTAAAGGATTTTAACCCCTCGAAATAGAGGACCTTTAATCCGACTTACTAAGCTCATGCGCTAATAACACAATGCATATAAGAAATAAAGACAATAATATCGGACTTCGTATACCCGATTGAACACATCTCACATTCAACCGAATATACATCATCCGGTGCGGCAAAGCATCAGTGGTAAAGGATTTTAACCCCTCGAAATAGAGGACCTTTAATCGCACTTACTAAGCCCATGCGCTAATAATACAATGCATATAAGAGATAAAAAAACAACAATATCGGACTGCGTATACCCGATTGAACACATCTCACATTCAACCGAATAAACATTATCCGGCGCGGTAAAGCATCGTGGTAAAGGATTTTAACCCCTCGAAATAGAGGACCTTTAATCGCACTTACTAAGCCCATGCACTTTACCTCATCATTACTCAAACAAATAACATGCAGAATTTAAATAGTGGATAATAAACGAATTAAAACAACATAAAAAAAAATATGCGCCATTTGCTCAAGTGGTACGTGGAGTTGTATCCCAAGTACAGACCGCACTACCGTCCATTCGGATTCGGCTACAGAATTTACGTCTGGGTTTCCATCTCATATACCACAAGAGACGACACATTTTCCCTTTCATTCAAAGGCCACAACATGCATCCACAAACAACTCTCATGCGAATAAAACAATTAAAAAAACGAATGACAATAAATAGAAAAAGTGCCCTCAGGTCTAACCTTTTAAATCACCTCTCGGACGTACGGTACACAATCGTCAGAAGGGCTAACACTCCGCAACTCCTCCGGTTCACTGGTTCACTGCTCTCGTTCGTTGTCTAGCCTTTTTGAGTCATTGTTCTCCCTGTTTTGCTACTGTTTTTACTATATTTCACTGCTCTTTCGGTGACATTTTCTGGTCACTGTTTCAGGTATTTTAGGCCACTATTTTGGGGTTGTTTTGTACGGTAACAGGGCTACTGTTTGGGTCTGTTTTAAAGGACTATTTCGGTGGTTACATGGACTGTTTGAGGGCTGGTTTTCGGTGAATGGAGGGGCTGGTTTCAGGGGAATTTGCGTGCAGGTCAGGGGCTGTATGAGACTCTTATTTTCGGTGGTTTAGGGGGATTTCTTGTGTGAATGAACTAGGGTGTTAATGCCTTACAGAATTCTTGTGGTTTGTATCAATGTGCTAGCCCCTTGGAAGTGTGGTGGAGGCTTCTTTTTATAGGCAAAGGCTAGGGTTAAATCTTGTTCAAAAAGGAATAAATCAATTAGTGTTTCACAAGGAAGGTCTAATATTTGATTGGGGGACATGATTTGTTTTATTTAGGTAGGGATATATTTTATATTTTGTTTGGTTTATTTTAATTTGGTATGTGATTTTTTAGATTTGTTTTAATTTCACCATGTGTTAAATATGTGTTTTATTAATTTGGATGTGTTTTATGGGCTTTGGTGGGCTAATTAGGCTTGGGTGTGAGGCTAGCAGTAAAACCAGAAATACCGACACCGTTCGAACACCGATTCGAATGCTAAACGAACGCCCGTAATCTGTTTGGCGTTCGAACGTGGTCATGAACGCAGCACGAATGAAAACAGTGAACTTGTGAAATGAATTTGATTACATACTAATTCTTGAATTCCCCTTTCCGACGTCTGTTTCCCGCGACTTCCGTGACATAAAAGGTAGTGCCTCTAAATGAGACTCATCATAGGGACTTATATGCAAAAATGTAGTGCCTACAGAGCCACTGGCCCAAAGCTTGCTACATGGATCAAAGATGTTGCAAAATATATATATATATCTGAAGTTTGAGTAATTAAGTCTGTATGAGTGTCTTAACACCTAGTTCCCTAAAGCCAACTGGTTTGGGAGTCACTGACCCAAAGCTCGCTACATGGATGGAAGATATTGTATATAAATAAAAAAATTAGAAAAATATTCCATTGCTTAAAAAAGGTGTGAATTCTGATATAACATTAGGACAAAAATATTACTCTCTTCTCAACTACACTTGTGACTATTGTGGGCAAAAATGAGTTGATTAATATTTTGTTAGCTATGTGTATGGAGAATGGTAAAAATAATCGGAAAATTTACTTATTCAGTAATTTAGAAAGAAAGAAAACAACTCTAAACTTGGATAAGAAGTTTCACCTGGTTAGTCACTAACTTCTTTATTCTCTTTTCGCTTGTCTTTTTGCTTTTGTGTGCATTAGTTCTATTATCTTTTTACTTTTGAATAAATTAGTTTGACATTTGTGGGTATCATCGTTGTAAGCCTTCATGAGACTACAACTCGTCCACTAGGGACACCTAGGGATTTAAAGGCTTGTTACATACGCTAAATGCAACTGTGATCTCTACGAAAGTGGCTTAATTTAATTTTATTTTAAAGATGTTTATGTTATTTTATCTTGTTGTTTTGCTTGAGGACTAGCAAAATGTTAGGTTTTGGGGTGTTATGAGTGGTAAATGTATCATTATTTCCCACTCATTTGACCTAATATTTTGTATAGTTTCTTGAGTTTTGTGAATATTTTGATGTGTTTTATGTTATTTTGTAGATAAATAAAGTTTCAGGACTCTCTGGAGGTGATTCGGGGCCAAAAAAAGGCAAAATGGTCATTTCACGTGTCGTGACGCGCAGCCTACGTCACGACCGCTAACATGCACTGGAGTTTGCTAACGTGCGTCGGGACACGTGGACCAATCAGAGAAGTTTTTCTAAAATGCGGCGTCTGCTAACGTGAGCCGAATCTTCTAACGTGCGCCTGTCACATGTCAACATCTCAGCCAATCATGCTAACGTGCGCCAGACACGTGTCATCATCACATGCTGCCGATAATCATCATCGCCACGTCAGCACAATTATTGAGTTAATAATTCAGTCAATGCCATGTCAGCGCCACGTCAGCATAATTATTGAGTTAATCATTCAAGCTCTGCCATGTGTCACAATCTCAGCAAAAGGCAACAACACGTGGCGATCATCAACGACGCGTTACGACGCAAGAACAATCCACTCGTCACGATGAGAATGCCATTTTTTGCCTATAAATAGAAGGCCGAATTTCAGATTTGAATTCATACCTTTTTCTATGTAATTCCTTAAGAATACTAAGAATATTGTATCTTGTTTGTTTATTTACAGCTTTCAGTAATTAATTTCCGCTTTTGTACTTTCTTTTCTTTACTTTTCAGTCTTTACTTTCAGCAATTTACTTTTAAGCACAATACTTTTCTTTCTTTAATTTTAAGTTTTTACTTTTCAGTAATGAGGAGGTAACTCCCCCTGCTGGGGTAAAAAGGTAAAGCTTTTATTACTAATATTTATATTAATCTCCCTTAATTATAATATATACACTATTTAAAACCTGACTTAATGAGGATACCGCTTTTATTTTGTTATCGCCTATATGGCCGGTTTTACATTATTGGACTTAGTTTTCGCATATATGGTTAATTTAGGTGCTAACCTTGTTACCGTCTATATGGTCGGTTTATATTATTTTGTTACCGCCTATATGGTCGGTTGGACTTTGGACAAATGACATTCACCGCCTATATGGTCGGTTTTAATATAATTAATTCAAGAAATAATTAAATCTATATTTGAAGTATTAAAAGTGAAACCCCTAGCTCCAACATTTTCTTTTATTATTGTAATTTTCTTTACTTTTTAATTTTCTGTTATGTTATTCTGTATAACTATGCATTTTGTAATTTTAGGTATGTTTTGTTATTAAACATATTATCTAGGGTTGTGATGAATTCCAATATCACTGGTTTATAAGTTGGTTATTTTATGCCTTGGGTAATATATTGGTTTATTTATTGAGTCTTAGTCTTAATGCTTCTTGTTAACTGGGCATTAATAAGATTGATTTGGTAAACTTAAAATGAACTTGGAAAGGAGATTTTAGGCCATAGACTCAATAGCTCACGATCTCACCATGGGGTTAATGTCTCCTAGGTAGATTTCCTTATAGGATAGGAATATACCTGTCAGGCGGGGTAGCCATAACTGGAACTTAAACTTAATGAATTCATAGTTTCTTAATTAACATAGGAATACAGTTAATTAGGTTACTTTGGGTATTTACATCTGACCATCGGAAGAGGCTTTTGCATAACTTTGTGTTCCAGGTTAATAAACCGATATATTGCACAAACATGAGATAATCACTTCATCTTTAAAAGATATTGGAAGGATTCACAACCCTGGATATTTTTATATCATTGTTTAAAACTTAAAATCTACCTTTGTTTTGTTTTAATTACTTGTCTTTAGTTTAAAATCACCATCCAATAGACATTTAGCTTCATAAATTAATAGCTTAGGTATTAAGTCCTCGTGGGATCCATACAGTTTATACTACTTGAGCGATACGTGTGCTTGCTTAATGTGTGTGTTTACCACCAATCATTGGCCAACCTACAGGCCTACCTTATCGACTGTATTAAGGAGGCCAAAAATGGCACCCCGTCAGAGGGTTGGAGCAATCTTTGGAGTTGATTGATGAGACATATCCTGAACTAGACCTGAGGGTCGCAAAGGTCGAGGTGACCTTTGAAGAGGCCTATGACACAGGTCTTGAAGAGACTAAGGCGATCCCCGATCCAGCTCCTCTTGCATCACTACTCCCTCATGTTGCTGACATTCTTGGCCCTTCTACTTTTGCTGATGCCTCTGGCTCTGCTCTTGCTACTGCTGACCCTGATGCCTCAACATCTATTATTAATGCTCATTCTTCAATCCTAGTTACTGATTCAGCCGAAGACATTCCCGACCCTTCTCAAGTTAATATACTCCCCTTTGAGGAGAATCTCGAGGAGGATTAAAATATAACCGATCAATAAAATAAAATATATTTTAATATCATTTACCACTTGTTTCTTTTTCTTTCACAGCAGCACACACCAAGTAAAGACACAATCTATGGCATTTTCTCGCCTTTCGACAGTAAAATTTGAACTTGTAATATGAAATTTAACATCAACTTGGTAATATAACCTAGGGATAAGTAAAATCGATTTCGGTTCCGGTTCCGCATGGAATCGGAACTTTCCCGAAAAATATCGTTTCCTAACTAAGTAGAACCGGAACCTACCCTATTAATCGGTTCCAATTCGATTCTGATCCAGTTCTTGTTTGGTTCTATTTATTTATCATTGTCAGACTTTGAAATTACAATTATTTCTCACACTTGAATAATACATAATATTCTTGACAATTGTCCATACAGAAATAAAATAATAAATAAAATTGCATATTGCATAATATTTTTGACTCAATACTTAATATTCTTGTAGGAAGTGCTTGGGTTTAAATTGGGTTATGAAATCAGGTTTAAATTGGGTTTTAAATTGGGTTATGAAATTGGGATTTAAATTTGGTTATGAAATTGGGTTAAGAAATTGGATTTAAATTGGGTTTTAAAACTGGTTATGAACCTGAACTTGAACCAGAGCTCAGCCCTAATATAACCATATTAATCCTATCAACTAATCTAAGACCTCCCCTCCATAGCTAATACTGGTGCCTAAGCGTACAAATGGTTGACCAATTCTGAAAAACATATCCCGAACATGTCAATAATATATCGATCTCCACCACTACAATACCTTGACAAAGCCAATCATCCAAACCTGATGTCGCATGACATCTTTCAATACTTAGAAAAAGTTTTGATAAATGACTTCCCATATGGAGCTATCATAGCCATATATTTGATGTGTTCCTCAAAGTTAACCTGACCACAGTCCTTTATGTTAGGGGTGGTGCTCAAAGTGTCATTCTGGATTGTATTTATGTCTGATTCATGAATACGAACAATACCTTTTTTTTCATAATATTTCTTATTTATGGTCACAATTCTTGTCTTTTATATACGTATTTGATCTAATATAGATTAAATTGAAACTAAATCTGGTTTAGTGATATGTATCTATTAGACAAAGACCCGAGAATTTACAACGCAATGCATAGTTATAATGTAGTTTTATAATTGACATTGGGAAGTATCACTATGTGTTGTATATTCTCAAATAAAGTTAATGGTCAAGATACTTTGAACTAAGTTAGTGTAATTTGTGTTCAATTTATTGTTGGACAACTTAGTTGTCATTCTAGAGTGTAATGACCACTCTTTTTATGCCTAGAATTGTTATAGAGTTCTTCACTTGTGGTGGCTTCAATTGGTTTTTGGATTAATTTGATTAATCTTGAGA